>JAJOOE010009083.1:0-29508 GCA_036250405.1 Solanum raphanifolium
AATATATATGATATATGATTTATTTATTTTTATTATATATAGTAATATACATGATATATGATTTAAATAAAATAAAAGTAGGTGGGCCATGGTGCCACATGTCGAAAGAAGAGTGAATTTTATTCACTCTTCTTATATAGTAATAAGGATGTTGTAAAGTACTTTATTAAATCATATCTTATAATTAAAAAAAAAAAACACAAGTCAACATATAATTGCAACGAACCTTCTAGGAAATGCTTTGAAGTAGGTGTGCATTCGGTTTTTCGGTTTGGTTTTGTGTTATTCGGTTTGGGTTTTTCGGTTTCGATTTTGAAAAAGTATAACCCAATTCGAACCAAAAAAAATTTGGTTCTGTTCGATTTTTCTCTTTTTGGTTTGGTTTTTTCGGTTTGGCTATTCAGTTATAACTTATTCATAAATAATTAATAACATAATCAAAGTTATATTTGCATTCTTAAAAAATAAAAATTTCATATAAGGAAAAGTAATGATAGTGAATCCCTTAAATATCCTTTCCAATATAATCACGAGTAAAACATTAAAACACAATACTATCAATAGATGTCCAAACATAAAATCCAAACTAAATGATCATGATGATAATTTCAATGAAACTAACTCTAAACTCTAAAGTACTATCACTAAACACAAATCGCATCAATTCAACTCATATCTTCAATTAAAATCTCTTAAACCTGAAATATGATTAACAAACTTTTTAGAAAGAAATACATAAAAATTTCAATGAAAATGTGATATGTGATATGTGATATTTATAGTTATAATGTAAAACCTAATGCCTAAAATTAAAATGCAGGTTTATGTTTATGAAAAAAAACCTGCAATTTGTTCAAAAAATCAATTTAAAATGCAGGTTTATGTTTATGTATTATGATAATATATATATTTACAGTTTATATTATGTAAAAATCACTATGCAAGTAATATGTGATATTTATAGTTATAATGTAAAAATCTAATGCCTAAAATTTAGTGAAATAGGATGGCAGTAATTTGACATGGGCCTAAATATTACGGTAATACTGAATTACTAGTAGCTATATTGTAAACCTAAATATTATATGTGTAATTATTATATATATATATATATATATCGGTTTTTTTTGGTTTTTCGGTTTTCATTTTTCTAAATCCGAAACCAAACCAAAAAACCAAACAAAGTAACTTATAAATCCAAAACCAAACCAAAAATCCAAAAAACCAATCCAAATTACAATTCGATTTATTTAATCTATATATATATATAAATCGTTTTTTTTTTTGTTTTTCATTTTTCATTTTTCTAAATCCAAAACCAAACCAAAAAACCAAACAAAGTAACTTATAAGTCCAAAACCAAACCAAAAATCAAAAAAACCAATCCAAATTACAATTTGATTTGGTTTGGTTTTTCGGTTTAATCCAAATAGTGCACACCCCTACTTTGAAGTGATCAGCTCTACGTAGTCTCTTTTTAACGATATTACTTGAAATATTATTTTTCTAACAATTTGTTTGTTTTAATCAGTAAAATATAAATAACTTTTAAAGCACATTAAGATCCACCGTTGATCACCAAATTAGATAACATATATTCAGAATTAACTTAAAACACCCACTTATATAATTTATCGGGAAAATATTTTTCTTCATTTTTTTTTTTTGAAAATCAAAATAAAAATTAGGGGTTGGTTGGTGGAAGGTGGTTGGGTAAATAAAGTTTTATACAACATTATTCAAATGAAATTGTATTGCAAATAAATGATTAACATCTTTAAAAAAAATGAAAAAAAGAAATATATGACCTTGTTGGAATGGACCTTGTTGAAGATATGATCTCCTTATTGCATATGATCATTTGGATGATATTTTCTAATAGGTAATCTTTTCTTCAATCGGTAATGAACTTAAATCAATTCCTTCACTTCATAGATATTTTTTTGACTCATTAGCTGTCACGATTCAGATCGTAGTGATTGACACTCACACTAACCCTCCGGTGGGAGAACCATTAATACTAACTAGCTAACCAACTTAATAAAAATACTAAGACATTAAACTCATAGAAGCAAGTTAAATAGCTAAAACCTGAAGTTCCCATAAACTTCCAAAAGATCTAACAACTAAACAATGCGGAAGAAACACTTAAAACTTGAAAGTCAATGTACCAAAATATCTAACAAGATCCATAAGTCTAAACAAGAAGGGATACAACCCCAAACTAATGAACTAATAACTAACTAAAAAAGTCTAAGTCTGAAATGTGGACATAGACAAAAAGAGAACTCATGGCAGCCTGAAATAACTGGCTCACCCTTGAATTCGAACGACAATCACTGATCTTCTAAGCAAGGTCTGTCAATAGCTGCTTGAAGATGCCCTTTACTCAACAAAGAAAGAACAAGTGCAGTATCAGTACACAACCACAGTGTATTGGT
This sequence comes from Solanum raphanifolium, assembly GCA_036250405.1. Classification (NCBI taxonomy): domain Eukaryota; kingdom Viridiplantae; phylum Streptophyta; class Magnoliopsida; order Solanales; family Solanaceae; genus Solanum; species Solanum raphanifolium. Next base: position 2,442 of record JAJOOE010009083.1, read on the forward strand.
AGGATCACGCAGCTATCCCACTAAGTTCAACATACATAAGTCAATACAACAATATAATCACATGCATATATCGAACGTATACAATATCATCAACATTTACGAACAACGAACAATTTCACAATTCTCAAATATCACAGTTATAACAAGTGGTCCTTTCACGGAACCCAAACCCAAACTGTTAGCATACCGGAACGTGGTACCCGATCCAATGTTTATGCCGGAACGTGGCAATCGATCCATAATTATGTCAGAACGTGGCAACTGATCTAAGTTAGTTATGCCGGAACGTGGCAATCGATTCAAATAACAAGCCACAATCACAAGTATATCTCATAATCATACAATCAAGTTATGATTCATGGCATTCATCATTCAACTATCTTTATTTACAACAAGTGTGATCAATAATGCAACATCTGCATACATACATGTATCATAATGAAGCAAGAACAAACATACATCACACAATCATAGAATCACAACCATCACCTACATCGAAATAAACTTGAAACCCTAAGAACCTTGATCCTTCTCTTTTCGGATTCGTTCTGCTTATTCTTGATCTACAAACAATCAATATAGTACGAGAATCAATAAACAATCACTAATTATCCGAATTACTAACTATTCTAACAACCCTATATCATACCCAAATTAAGGCTTTTTCCACCATAGTTTCTAGATCAAAACCCTCCCCCATCGATAATTACTCATTCTATTACGTTCTACGGATCGAAAAATGAATTCGGGGAGTTAAAAACTTATCTTTAGCCTCAAGAATGGTGAAAACTGTCAAGAGTCGCCTAGGGTTCGTTCCTTAGCTCTAAAACCCAAAAAGTGCAGAATAAAGATGTTTTGGGATTTATTTACGACTTTATGTCGCGTAGGGCCCGCCACAGCGGCACCCACCCCGCTACAGCGGCCCCGCCAGAGCGGTCAAAGCCACCACCAAAGCGGCTTGCATGAAACAATGAACTATTTTAATAATTCCAAGATCCTCATTTCACAACACATCTTTAACCAATAACGCTCAGAAAATATCGTTCACGCTAAGATCGATTTCGGGTATTCTACTCACCCAAATTAAATTTCGTAAAGTCGTATGGATTCTTTAACGACTTATCTAACTACTTATGTAATCAAATTCCTAATTAGATCACCCAATTTTTACCAAATTTCTCTACACCTAAATGACTCTAATTTCGTCCAAATCTGGACTAGGTTGAGAAATTCTAAGTGTTGACACCCAATTTTGGCTTAACATTTTCAAAATTCGTAAGTTTTAAGTTTTTATTTATTCATAGTTCAAAATATATGTTTTATAATTTTAAATAAGTTAATCGATATTTATCCTTATTTGTCAAAATTTTAGAATTTTTTATCAGTTAATTTTAATTACATTATTTTTGTCACAACCAATTGAATACGTTCAAGTATTTATTCATTTTGATTAAATCATTAGTTCTGATAAATTGCATTTTTATATGTCATTAGCTACGTTCATTATACTTTTTAATAATCATTTTACTTGTTACATTTGTTAATATTAATTTTGATATTTTTCACAATCTAAAAATTCATTTGAATATGGATAAGATTTCATGCACAGATATTTTTTAAGCCTAATGATTTTGGCGCATGATTTTAAAAGAATAGTACTGTACTATAGGTAATTTTTTATTTTCTATATAAACAATGGCTTATTCATTAGGTCAAGGGTTGTAGATAATATTTTTAGACTAAATGGTGAAAAATTTCAAAAGGAGTAAAACCCTAAGAGAATTTTCTACCATATTCTTAAATCTGCCGCCACCCTCCTTCCTCACCACCCCCAAACTCCATTTCCGGCAAGCTTCAACCAGTCACCAAAATACCTCACTGGTCAGCCGCTCTCCTCGTCCTCTTCGGCGAAACTATGATGCCGGAGAGACGAAATAACCACTGTTCCAAGCTCCAACCTCACACTACCAAAAACTCGCCTGAAAATAGCCAGCAACCGCTCCATTTTCCTTCATTCAAACCACCCATTTCACCCTTCATCATTTCCAGCAACTCAACAAGAACTCCAAAACCCCTACTCTGTTTCTCCGACCACCGGCAAATCACCTCAAAACAAAAAACAACTGAAACCAGCGAACTCACAAGTCAAAATCACCACCAGACCCAAAACCCCTTTTGTTTCTTTCCCCTTTTTCCAGCTAGCAGTAGCTCCGGCGAGGAGTTCCAAACTCCGATGAGCCGGAGCAAAGAAGAAGAAACCGCCAGTCCCCTTTCCCCTTTACGACTTTTATTTGTTTTATAGGTGTACAGATTTGTATTTTTCAGTGAAGTAGAGCTCCAAACCAGCATCATCATGAATGAGCAGGGTGAAATCCGGTGAACCGCACTACAACTCTGGCAACCAATCACCGGCAAGTTCATTCATGCAATCATTGCTGTCACACCGAAATAGGCCGAATCTGGCCAGAAAAGCTTCCCTCCGGTAACTTCTTTTCCTATTGTATTCTTTTTCATGTATTTTCAGTTCTTTGTGCTATTATTCACGAATATTTTGTTGCTACTGTCTGTTGGACCAAATGGGTCTTATATTTAATATTTTTTCATGCCTATTATTATCATTATTATTGAGAATGGTTTATGCTTGTTCGTAGTTTTAAATGTTTATTTTATCACTATTTAAAAAAAAAATTAAAAGCATTTTATTTTATCACTATTTCTAATAATTTGTCGATTGTTTTGATTGTTTTCTGATGAGCTACTTATTATTGTGTTCTTTTGTTGAGCTTTTTTTTTTTTTTTGTTAAAAATATAATTATTGTTATTATTCTATATCACTGTTCATTCATAAAAAATGGTAATACATTATTTTAGTTTTGGTGGGTTGTTTATTAATTATTAAATATTATTGCTTTAATTTCTTTCTTAAAATATGTGGTTTGATATTTATACTTTTTCGTGTTATTTGTTATTAATAATAAATTTACATATTAAAATTGGCAATGAAAAAATCTCTCCGTCGATTTTCGAGGCCTCCACATTTTAAAAGACGGAAATTTAGTTTAAGTTTATAAATTTTGTTTGTTAAAATTGGCCGATGAAGAAATTACCATCGATTTCCAAGGCCTTCCATGTTAATAAGATGGGTTTTTATTTTTAAGTTATTCTTTGATTCATTTATTTTTATTCGTGTTAATTTATTACTAACACTTTTACTAAGTGTCTTTATAGGTACTCGGAAGTGCTTCTCATTGAAGCTATTCGAATTAGGTTCGAATTATACTCTTATTCATTATTGTATATTATTGCGATAGACAAATTTAGGCTGATTCCTATATTATTGTTTTATCATATTACTTGTGTATATTGCATGTTTATTATACTTGTACATTATTTTATTCTCCTCCTCAATTTGAAAAAAATGAATTCAGTCGGGACCCACATTCGTGGATTTCAAAGGATGCCTAACCCCTTCCCTTCGGAATAACTTGAACCCCTTACCTAGAATCTCTTGGTTTCGTAGATCATTTAATTGGTTTCCTAGTTTTCCTAAAATTAGGTGGCGACTCCTTTAAAATTAGTTTCTTCTTAAAATTCTTTTAAAATCTAATTAATTGATTATATTTTGAGTCACCACGATGTTTCGCCCTATTTGAATAGAGTAGGGATGTAAACACTAAGTTACTACGAAAAAGTTTTTTGACCTAAAATTTTTCTCCGTTGGCTTTTCTATAACGACGAAACCCGGTCGTTACATTAGCTTGTTCTTCCAAGTCAGTTGAAGCTTGAGTCGTTAAAATTGGCTTTGAACGGTTGTAGTTTTTTTTTTTAGAATAATACCTATCTATTAAATTTAGACTTATATGATGTAAATTTGCACATTAGTAATTGAGGATCAAATAATGGTGGATTGCGGACAATTATAATCAATTTAATGAACTCTAAATTATTTGTAACAAGCAAATAGTAAAAAATAAAATTATTATTATGAACAAATAAAAATAAAAATTCAAGCACATAATAATAATAAAAAATAGAATAGCAAAAAAAACTAACATGATGTGGAGATTCGAGATGCCAAATAACAATGATTGATGAACAAGAACGGAGAGAAAATTGGACAAACTCACAAGTTAGAAATATACAAATACAAGGATTTAAGGAGTCAACACTATTTTTATTTAACTATAATTCTAATTGATAAAGGACTATAAGATTTTGAGTTTTATTCTAATTCTAAAAATAAAATAAAAAGTAGTTAGATTTTGAATGAATTAGAGTGGATCGGTAGGTTTTTATTGAAGGGACCTATTGTTTTGAATTTAAATCAAAATTTTAATAAATTTAAGAAAAGAAAAACAGTTGTCACATAGTGTTTTGAATTTAAAACAAAAATTTAATAAATTTACGAAACGAAATTTCCTGTGTCTCATATTAGTTGATCGTCTTACTAAAAATAATTGTCACATATTGGTTGTCCACCACCTTACGATATCACCCTTGCAATTAATTTTTATTTTTAAAAGTGTTCACATTTATTGTTAAAATTCCTAAGAAGTTTTTAAAGTGTGAATTAGTTCATTAAAAATAGAGAAATAAAATTAAACATGAATTACAATATAGTATCATTAATATAAGTCGTTTTGTGGTCAAAATCATTAGCAACAATATTCCATGAATATTTGGTCATTCTTTTAGTATTCTCACAAAAATATATATAGATATTAAATAGTGAATTTTTTATTTTTTTTACAAAATGTTAAATGTGTGGGTTAATTTTTATTCTTGAAAAATGTGAAATCATGATATAAAATCTCATAATTAAGCTTTTTGGAATTTTATTATTTTTATTTTATTTTCAAAGATATGGTGGTAGGTGGCTTGTGTGGCGGTGGCTTTGAGAAACCACAATAATCTTTTCTTCTTCTTTTTTTTCCAAAAAATTACGAGGTCTTTTGATAAATTTTATTAGTAAAAATATTGTATGTATAAGATTTGTGTATTATTAATATTTTATAAAATATTTTTTAAAATGTATATACAAACTTTAATGTGTATAACATAGAATTTTATGATATTAGTAATGCAAATGATTTTAAGGCATATTTTAGCATAATCAAAGATATAATTATCTATTAAAATCCTTTTCACGTTATTTTCATCATAATTGTAGAGAGTGTATTTATAAATAAATATATTTTTTTAGAAATTATATCATGTATATTATTTTTGATACACTAAGAGTATGTTTGGCATTGTTGTTAAAAACTGATTATTTTTAAAATGATCTGAGCACCTGATTGGTCCATCGAATAGATAAAGAAGCTGTAATGGCACCTATATATGCTAATTACTTTTCTGTCATGTCCATGTGAATTTTCAACTCAATAGGCATAAACATGGCACCTAATTTCTCCCAACGAGAGTGATCTTGGACCATTTCTCCTTTAAACATGACACTTTTAAAATAATTTGATTATAAGTGTAAAATGGCATGCATTATTAATTATTCAGGTATTTGCTTCGAAAATATGTATATATTTTACTACTTTTCTCAATTGTTTTTTTTTTCAAAAAAGGAGTTAATATATTATATAAATTAAGAGGGGGCAATGTATCGGTGCATTTTTGTAGTTAAAGGTCATATTTATTTACGAGCAACTTACATAAATGACTACATTTATAGGGTTATTGAAATTCAATAGCTATAAGTATGCTATTTATCAAAAATGACTATAGTTTATATGTATATCTAGTTGTATTTGTGTAATTTTTTTATTTTTTTTAATTATACAATGATACAATTATAATTAGAGTGCACTAAATAAAGTATTTACTATAACTGAATCCCTTTAATTACGTCCCTAAAATTCTCAACTTCTCCATTTTAAATTAATAACTAATAAATACCTAGTCAATGCATTTCCACTTGGATTCCAATCCGTTTAACAAAAAGATTGAGATACGTCATATTCAATTTTCAATTGTCTCCATTGTTCTTAGTCAAGCATAAAGGTATTCACTTAATTTTGTTTAGTTAAATTGATTTATCACTTTCTTGTATTTATTGATGAACTATCCTTCAATTCACATATCATTAAGCATCTAAAGGTTTGATTTTGAATGCAACACTCATGCATACAAGTATATACACCAAAACATGTATTCTTAAATTTATTAAACTGTACCGGTGTAAGCTTCTCTTCAAATCATAAGTATGTTACAATTTTTGTATGTATATCTACATATGTGGGACTTCAGTCAGATGATTTAACATAGAGAATCTAATTTCCTATCCACGGTTAATATTTTATGTGTACGGTTAGTATATGAATTCTTTGTTTTCAAATGGATACAAGTATTTATAAAACTTAATGTATCAATATATCAAACAAAGTAAAGTATAGCAATTTAGCATATGAACAAGACAATTTAAATATGATTTATCTTATCAATACAACTACATAGTAAACATATAAATACCCTTGTTGTTAAACAAAAATTGGATATAGTGGACAAACAATGTTGCTTCAAATATTTTAAAAAAAAATACAAACTTAATGTATTTATGTATCCAAATGTACTTGTATGGTTAATCAACCTTTCAACTTGTGCTAATATTTCAATACAAACGGTTAGCATATGAATACTTTGTTTTCAAATGGATGCAAGTATTTATAAAACTTAATGTATCAATATATCAAACAAAGTAAAGTATAACAATTTAGCATATGAACAAGACAATTTAAATATGATTCACCTTATCAACATAACTATATAGTATACATATGTGTTAATATTTCAATACAAATGGACAACTAAAAAAATAAAAAAGCAAAGAAATATAATACAATACAAGTATTCAAATGTATAAGTATACCACTGTATTAATATATCAATACAATTGGAGGTATAGGGTCACTGTGAATCTTTGTTCTTCTTTCATTCTCCATTGGAGCATGAAAATTTGGTTTGCCTTTGAGTAATACACAAATTGAAAGAAGATAGTTCATCCAAAAATTCGTCAAATAATACATTTTATAACCCTCCTCGCAATACTAATTTCCGCCATTGTAATGGAGAAAACAAAATTTTCAAACAGAACCTTATGAAAATAGAAGAAAAATATAAATGTATACAAATATAATCATCATAAAAAGGAAAAAAAAAAAAAAGCACAATTACAAGAGTCCTAATAAAGGAGAATCATAAAAATCACTCCTAAAATGAATCATGAATTTCAAGGACTTGGAAAAAAATATGTGATATTTGAGAGAGAGTAATGAAAAGTGATGAAGATTGGTAAACATGGGAACATCACCGTAAAACGTGCCTAACTATAATTGATTAGGCGTGTGATGGTAATGTTGTCATTTTAATACTTATTTATATACATATTAGAAAAACTGATGTTTATTTGAATATAATTATTTTTGCTATTTAATATTTAATTGTATCCATAAAAATTTTTAAAAAAAGTAAACAGTAGCTATATATCTTAAATGTATACTATATTTGTGATTACATTCAATTACATCAAATCCAACGAAATAGGTTTGAAGATATGGTTAACGAGAGTGATTTTTGACCATTTTTCCTTATGTTATGCACCAACTTCCTCTTTCATGTGTTGTTATTTCCATCCCCCAATTCATATACTTATTAATCTTTAAAATGACAACTTTGTAACTATATATACATGACACTTTTAAAACAATTTGATTATAAGTGTAAAAGGGCATGCATTATTAATTATCCAGGTATTTGCTTCGAAAATATGTATATATTTTACTACTTTTTTCAATTGTTTTTTTTTTTCATAAAAGGAGTTAATATATTATATAAATTAAGAGGGGGCAATGTATCGGTGCATCCACCGCAATGTGATGTCTGTTTTCGTTAATTTGGGTCCTATCCCAACCCTGTAAAATATTAGTAGGATTGTTTGTTAACCTAATATATATAGTTCCTAGAATATTTGCTTGCACCTCCTTTTGTCAGTATTTGTGTTGGTGGGAGATAACAGATATTTCGTAAAATTATTTGATTAAATTGTTACCCTCCGTGACAAACATCGATATCATCTTTTGTGATATTAGGCCAAAGGTCCAATTCAATCACTCTAACTCCTTTCTTTAGGGCCTTCTTAAATGGTTCAATACTGCAATCACTGCTGAGCTGATTTCCAGTTAAGCAATCACTGCTGAGTTATGGCCTGTGTATATATAATAATGAGCTAATGGAGCATCCATATTTTGGTGGACCTGAAGAATCCAATAAATAAAGTAAAAATTAGGCAAATCATATAGTATAAGAAAGAAATTACTTCCTATCCCTACTCTTTCATTAATTACCAAAAATCCCTTTTTTTAGTGTCTTCCGGATACATAATATTGCAAGCGAATACTTTAATTAATAAAGGGCGGATACTTAAATTATTAAGTTGTTGTTATCAGTTTAATGCATTAAATAAGGGATTAAAACGGAAATTATGATTGACTCCCACAAATCACGCGTACGTTTCTTCCTTCAACCAATCAATCGTTCATAAACCTCTAACTGAATTATAATTTTTAAATTTCAAATTGTGAAACCTTTTCCCTGTTCTTCGAAAAAACAGTAAAAGTTTGATTCAAACAATTTTGAAACGCAATTTTGTGAAGATTCGAAATGAATATTTCGATCTTGTTAAGGCATTCTGGATCATGGGAAAGTGATGTTAGATATGAGCGATACAGAAGTGATGGGATAGTAGTTGGGGAAAATATTTCGTTCGTGAATCTTATTTTAGCAATTGCAGCTGAATTGGATATTGAGAATTGAAAAAAAACATCGAGATCAGATACGTTGTTGAAGGTAATTCTTCTCCATTGTGTATTCAGAATGATATGAGGGTGAAATTGTACATAGAAATTAAGAAACATGAGGTGGAATTCGGTATGTATCCTCTATGCATTGATACATCGGCTCTGATTACTATAAACATGATGCATTAACAAACACATATGCAGTTCCAATGCCAGACAAAAGTGATTGGACAACTCCGGAATGTGTTTTGGAAGAAATCGTCTTGCCACTAAGATACACAAAAATGCCTAGAAGGCCAAGAAAAAAGAGGAAGAAAAATCCAGATGAAAAAATTACCACAAACACGAACTGTTGTGGATAATGTGGACATGAAGGTCACAATAGAAGAACATATACTTTCTTCCTGAAAGATTCTTGATGCTTGCTTTTTAGAAGTACCTTTATGCTTCATGTCTAATAATTCTCAAATTTGATACTTTATGAAGTACTTTTAGGTTACTATTTTATGATGCAATAAATGAAAAATGTTATGTTTTCAATTCTGGCTACACTTTTTTATTGTTACTTTCTGATAAAGTTAGTTTGGTATACATTGTTGTGTGTTTGATACTTAATTGTTTGTAAATTTTGTATGGGATAGAATAATAGTATCAATAGCTGTGATGTCTGCCAAAGTTAAAAGAGACAACATGTAAAAAGGTATCATTTGAAGCAATGATATATCATATACATAATATCTTCTTCTAAATTTTGTATATACTAATAATATAGTATCGGATGTTGTGTTTTTTACCAATATTTTATATCATATACATACAATTTTGATATTTATGAATGCAATTGTGTTTTAATGTACATAATAATTTTCTGGAAATTTAATATCAGCTTAAAAAAAGTTAGAGTAATTTTGGTATCAATTTTTTGTATTTGATACTTAATATCTTTGTAACTTTGGCATGAAATAATAAAATCGTATCAATTTGAGATGTCTGAAGCACCCAAGTATCATATACATAATATTGTGTATATGATAATGATTTAGTATCATCTGTTGTGATTTGTACCAATCTTATAAAATATAATTTGTACCATGTTGTGTGAAGAATAATTGTTATTTGTGAAAACAATTTTGTATCATATACTTAATAATTTTGTGAAAAAATTGTATCAGTTTCACTGTAGTAGAAGCTGTAGTGATATGTATAATACTTATAATATACAAAAATTAATAAGGTAGTAAAATGTATTGAAAACGAATTTAAAAGCGACATAAAAATTATGGACATAAAAACACTTCAAATTTAGAAGTATGAATTACTTAGAAATATAATGTTGACCTGGGGAGGAATACTCCAAAACACTTAATGTATCTTCAAAACAATAAAACTTCATATCTTGACTGTAAGTCAGTAAATAAACTACTATTCTACATTAATCAGTTCATCTTCTGCCAATGGAATGAAAACACCCTTTAGCCTTGTAGGATCATCATTCTCGCTAATGTATCCCGCCTTGGCCTTGTCGGTACCATATTTCCATAATGGTGTTGCATATCTTGAGCGAAGATAGTCACTTCGAAAAGGGATCGATGGGACCTTCATTTAGTCGCTCTAAAATTCAGCAAAAGCAGCTACATATGTTTCGCAATCACTGCAAACAGAAAGAAGATACATTATAAATTGAATGAAATGTGAAAGTAAAGTTGGGTGGATACAATACTGACAGGCTATCGCTCTCTTGTTGCATAATGTCTCGAGCAAATTTCACCTCAAATGGATGTTGTGGACCCAACAATTCACCAGTTTTGTTGTCTATATATGCATTCAATGCTGCCCAATTAATTCTGTCCGTTTTATTCTGTTTAAGTATCATTCATGTGAATATCTATGAATATGATACATTGTACAACAAACAACCTACATATCATACTGTGAATTGAACACCTATCTTAGATACAGTTCTCAACACAAAATTTTGACAAAAAATAGTCTTTCATCTACAAATGAGTAAGTTATACTCAATACCAACATTTGATAAAACAATCAGTGTTTCTGGGTAATAAATCCAGATTTCAATATATACAATAAAATTTTATTTTTTAACAATGTCTAAATTAAAAGCAAAAGGAAATGCATGCCATGGGTAGTGTTGGTCGAAAAATGGGAGGGGCAACCTTTCTACCCCTTTTCTTTTGAGTTTTTGCATACTTTGCTTTAGATGATGCCCCACTTTCTTTTTCGATTTTCTCTTCATAGAACTTTGATTTGCCATTAATGCTGGATCATGCAAACTTTTAGACCTCTATTTTGCCCAGCTGGGGTCTTCTGAATAAAAAATTTGATCATTGTTAGGTGTTATTATTTGGGATATCCCAATATTAAAAGACGGATGATCCATTTTGACAACTGATCCAAAATCGATTGAAACACAAAAAATGATTTTCAAAGAAAAATGAAGAAGATGAGAATACCTATTTTGAACTTTGAAAACGGTTGAATAGAGATAGAATCATTTGAAAATCAAATTGCTTTGAATTCGGTAACTAATTTGGTAGTGGGGAAACATTAGAGGTGAGATTTTGGGGATGAGAAAGGTGGGTTTGGGTTCTTTCACAATAAAGTATCCGGAATAGAGGGTTTGAGGAAAAATAGGGATTTTTGTATTTTTATGAAAGAGTAGGGATTAAATGAGAATATGTAAACATATGTAGTGTAGTTTAGTAATTTATCCACTAATGGAAAATTACATAAATCTCATAGTTTTAATATGAAATTACAATCTATCCCTAATAAGTTTCTAATTACATTAATCCCTTAAAAATTATAAAACCGGATACAATAATTGAAGCTCGGATACATTAATATGTATCTCGAATACATTAAATATTGTTTCGGATATATTAATATGTAGCTCGGATACATTAAAAACTATCTCGGGTACATAATATGTAGCTCAAATACATTAAATACTGGTTCGGATACATTAATATGTAGCTCGAATATATAAAAAACTAGCTCGAATACATTAAATACTGGCTCGGATACATTAATATGCAGTTCAAATATATTTAAAAAATAAGAAATTTTGGAGATTTTTAAAAGTAATAGGGATAATTGAAATAATTGAAAACAAAAGGTTATGTATTTCTATAATTTGTCCTATAACTAATAAGTCAAATGTCTGCTTTCGGACGAAAGTGACGACAATATATAAGAAATGATTGGTTCGTACCACGAAAAGTAGGTGGCATGTCGGCCCAGATTTAGGAATTAAAAATGTTGTATGGAAATTCCCTTTTTGTGAATTAAAAATGTTGTACGGAAAAGTACTTTTCTTCGTCAAAACTGTTGGGGAAATCTTTTTGTCAGAGTGGTCCCCAAGTAGTGATTTTTCATTTGATTCGATTAATTAGATTGTACAATAGTTTTTTATTCTATACTTTCTCTGTCCAATCAGTGGCGGAGTTACAGTGTCCTGAAGGTGTTCAATTGGACATTCTTTGTCGAAAAATTATATCGTATATATAAGTAAAATGCATCAGTTCATCGAAAAAAATTGCTTATGTAATACTCACTCTTCGTAAAATTTCTAGTTTCGCCACTGTGTCCAACAATAATTGTTCATCATTGACTTGACACACCCCTTAAGATACCATAAATAGTAGAAATATTATTACTATATTATCCTTTGACATTATTAAATTTAATACTTTGAGAAATGTGTTAAATGATTAATACGTAGTATTTAATAGTAAGGGTAAAATAGACACAAAAGGTAAATTATCTCTTAATTTTTTAAATTGGACAAGTATTTTTAGTATAGTGGACAACTATTGTTGAACGAATGGAGTATGCTTCTGAGTTTCTTGTTGTTTGTGCATAGCGTTCTTTCCCAATTTTTAGCTCTTCTTTGAGGTTTTTTGAGTTTGGTTGAATCTTGTTTTTTTAAATCCTTTTGTTTCACAGGTGGCTAATCATACATATAATACATAAACGTGTATGTTTAACTTGGGTTCAATTGATATATATGTCCTCCAATTTTGATGTGTATAAATAAACACCTAAATTTAAATAAAATTGAATAAGTAGACATATGCATCATACGTGACATAATACACGTATGACGTGAACTATCAGGTAGGATGTGATGCAAGATGCATGTGTCTATTTGTTTTAACTTCATACAAGTTTAATCAACTAAATCTAAGTTAAAAGACACATTTATATATTATGTCATTTGACTTTTATTTTCATTTAAATTATTTTATATTTTAATTGATCTTTTATATAAGCTGAAACAACTGATTTGCAGTGTTGGGCTTGTGCTCAGCATGGGCGCTCTTATATTAGTAGTATAAGAAAGGTCGGCTCAAATTTTAAAAGTGTTTTTGAATTGGTTTTTCACTTATGACTTAACTCATGATTCATCTTTAAGGGATTTAATTAAATTAAATCAAACAATAATGTTAGAGTTAATCAAAAGCAAACAATATATAATCACAATTAAATAGTTTAAGAGTAAAAGAGAAATTGAATTCGGGGTATTCGGGCCAGAATTCTCTGCTGTCTGAAAGGTAGGGTAATGTCCCATTTCTGAGTCTACTAAAACTTATGTGTTTTGGCCCATTTGCTGTGTATATCAGCTGTATATATTTATCGTATATCAGCGTATATCAGATCCTTCCACCTGTGTATCAGCTTTCATTTCGTTTGTACTTCCACTTCCTTTTCTCGAAGACACATAAGGCTGACTCGATAATGAACTGGGTTTGGGAGATGGGCTGGAAATTTGGAAAAAATTGGGCTGATTGGAATTTGGTCTTGGGCTACTGAAAAGTGGGCTGAAATTGGGCCGAAATTGGTCTTAAAATAGGGTAGAAAGTGGTTAGATTTGCAATTAGGAATGACTACATGAATTTAGATTATAGCCAAATGGAATTTATAGCATAGACAAATTGAATTAATTTAGTAAATTTAGTTAATAATTAAATAAGATGAATTAGCATTGATTAATTAACGAGCTTCTTAATCTTAATGAAATAACATAACTAACTTATTAATAAATTAATTAACTCAAACATATAAACAATTGATTAACTAAACTAATTAACAAAACATTTATGTAAAAATAAAAAAAATTAAACGACTTTTGAATATTCATAAAATGTACTAATTATATATATATAATTATAAAACCATACATATTATTAAAAATTATATTAAAAAAAGACAAAATTGTTTAAAAAATAACTTGAAAATATTTTGAATCTTTATAAAATTAATTATTTCAAATCGTTTGAAGTTAATGAAGCTTGATGATTGATCTATATATGTTGTTGAGAGTCAAAATTGGGTGTCAACTAAATATTAACTAAATAACATTTTTGTAAAAAAAATAAATTAAATAACAATTATTAATTTTCTTGATAATTAAATTTTACGTGAACAAAATATACATAGCAAGGACGTGCTATAAGACTTATGTTACAGATAAGGGACCCCGTGCCAGCACGGGCCCAATATATGTTATTTTAAAAAAAAATTAATTGATGTGATACAAATGGAACTTGAAAAGTTATTCAAATTTATAATTTTAAAAAATATCTTAAATTGTTAATTATTTGTGATTTATAGCATTTTTGACATAATTTTAAAATTATATATATTGTTCCCTTTTATCCAATTTATGTGTCACATATAGAATTTCAAAAGTTAATCAATTTTCACTACATATCTTTTAAATATTTAAAGTTGTTGATTATTATAATTTATAGTACTTTCTACGCACTTTTTAAAATAATATATGTTACTTCTCATGTCCTAATATATGTCATATTTATAGAATATTGAGAGTTAACCAAATTTTTTATGTCTTAAATACTTTTACGTCATTTTCATGTAATATATGTTACTTCCTCTAACCTATTTTCTGTGGCTCTGATACAATTTTGAGAGTCAATCGAATTTTTTTATGACTTTTAAATATTTTAAGTTGTTAATTATTATCATTTGTAGAAAGGTCAAGTAACATGTTTAAGACCACAAGATTAAACAGAATTTTAATAAATTTGACATATTTTAAATTGAAAATCATAATTTTTCCTAAACTTCATTTTGAATCAAAATAAATCAAATAAATTGAAACGAAAAAAATATAATCTTTGAGTTTTTTTATTTCCTTTCTATTATGTCTTATAAATTAAATATTAATTAATACTTGAAGATATTAGACAAAATTTTGAATGAATTATACATGAAATAATGACCTGAAAAAATAAACAAGTTAAATATCCAAAGGCGTGGTAAATAAAAAAGGGATGGGCTTCAAAAGTAAATGTTTTTTGAACAACTTTCACATATAGCAAACATAAAAATTATATTTGTATGTTATAGCTATAGTTTGCATAAAATTTGCTATGGAGCTTCTGATTTATATAATTCGCTAGATACATTCAATTATATACAAATTGTTCAGTTTTGTATAAATTCATTTATACATTGTAATTTGTATAATAAGATCTGTATTTGTATAATTATAAGTGTATATGACGAAAATATATGTATTTGTATTTGTATTTGTATATACACTTTTCTCTCGCTTTCTACAAACACAAACACATTTTTTACATTTGTATACCAAATGGTAATTGTATACCGAAAATGACTCTTTGTTTATCGAACCAGATGACAAAAAAGGGGATGTTTGCTGTGAATTACAAATAAAATAAACTATGGCTATAACATTTAATTTGAATTAATAGTTTGCTATTTCATACCATTTTCCAATGTTTTTTTGGTTAAAAGTAAATGTTAAAGCAAACTTATATATAAAGCACTGAAATACAACCTCTTTAAAGCTTGAAAATAGTAGAGTGTCAAGAAAAACAAAAAAGAGTGAAACAACAAAAGAACCTGGCCCACATGTAATAAATAATTGGGAGAAGGGTCTAAAATACCCTTATAGTATCAGAATTGGTACAAAAATACCCCTCGTTTACCTTTTGGCCTCAAAATACCCTTGGGGTTAACCTTTAGGGACCTATTTTTCCCTTTTGACTAACAGACTACTTAGTAAATATATTTAATTATTTCATTTATTACGTGGCATGCTGTAATTGGTTGGAAATTTAATTAATTAAAGCCTAATTTGTTTGACCCAAATCACCCTATCCACCCGACCCATCTTCAAAATACCCAACCCATCCAAATAAAACACCCATTACCCATTTCTTTAAACAAAACCCTAAACATTTCCCCCAAACTTCATCCGTTAGTTCTTGAAGCTCTTTTGAAAATCATCTTCTTCATTAGATTTGTTAAATTTTGTGTTGTTTCAATGTTGACATCTTCTTCTGTTTCTTCTCCTTAACAAGTTGAGTCTCATACATGTAAGTGTGGATTGATAGCAAAATATTTTACTGCTATGACCCGTGAGAATGGTGGACGTCGATTCTTCAAATGTTGTCGTCCTGGCTCATTCTCTTGTGGTTATTGGATTGGATCGATAGTAAACTTTCAAGTCATGCGTCATTGATGACTCACAATCAAAAGATTGAATTAGATTCAATTCGGAAGGAAAGAAACCGATTGAAGAAGATCCTAAAGAAAATAGGTGTCATTGAAATTCATAAACCAAACATTGGTTCTAACTTGAATGATATGAGTTTTTTTGAAAATTCAAATTTGGAGGATAAAGTTTCAAACTTGGAGTTGGAACATCATATTGAATGTTCTAATTTGAAGAACTTGGATGATAATAAACTGAAGTGGAAATTGAAAGGGTTTCAATTGATAAGCTTGCTTCTGAACTTTTGGGATATTATTGTTTGTTTTGTAGCTGCCAAGTTGATGTAGTGTATTGTAGTTATGTTTGAACTTCTTTTCTTGGATCGTTTGTAATGTGTAGTCGTGAGTAGTTTGGTGTAGCTCTGTTCTAGTAGTGTGTAGTCATTAGTAGTTTGGTGTAGCTCTATTCTAGTAGTGTGTAGTCGTTAGTAGTTTGGTGTAGCTCTGTTCTAGTAGTGTGTAGTCGTTAGTAGTTTGGTGTAGCTCTGTTCTAGTAGTGTGTAGTCGTTAGCAGTTTGGTGTAGCTCTGTTCTAGTAGTGTGGTGTAGTGTTAGTATTTTGATGTAATGTTAGCAATTTACCGGTAACAACTGATGTAATGCCATCGTGTTTTGCTTGTTGAAAGTTGTTAGCAATCTTGTTGATCTCTTGATTGTAATGGAAAAGTTAGCAATCTTGTTAATGTTAGAAATCTGCATTTTTACCATTTACAAAATCTGCATTTTTACAGCAATCTGCAATCTGTAAATTTTTACAACAATCTGCAAATTTTTACAGCATCTAAATTATGGATTGCTTTTCAATTTTACACAAATGCAGGTTAACAATATAATATGCTCTCAGCCATTTTGTCGGCTGTACAACTTAGTAGACAGCTAAAATTAAAGAAACACTCCCAACACTAGAAATTATCAACTCACTCTAGTTCAAAAGAAATATCACTGGGGATTCACAACTCACAAGATCTGTTAAGCCTGCCATCAAGACATCTTCCCAGATAAAGCAACATACATAATGTAACTGGAAAACAAAAAACAACTACATAGATAAGTAGTAATGGCATTGTCATATATTTTGAACCCACAAAAACTTACAGACACTTGTTCAAGACAGAGTAATATCAAAAAAGTCAAAATATTAAGTTTCATCATGCTATTACATAACATTGGAAAACAAAAAGCCAACTTCATAATGCAACTACTTCTTCCCACCCTTCTTTGCCTTTAATTTGCTAATTCTTTTCTCTTTTTCAACTGTCAACTGATCTGAAGCAGTAGATTATTTTCCTTTCTTTGCCTTCAATTTGCCAATTCTGGTCTCCTTTTCAACTGTCAACTGATTTGAAGTCATAATTTATTTTCCTTTCCCTGCCAATTTTCTTAGTGAGTATGGCAGATTAGTTGGAATGCTCACACCATTGCCATCTCCTTTGAAGCCAATCCTCCTGGTACCAGTTGGTCGAATCTGTATCTTTTTAGCTCGAAGCCTAGTCCTAGCTTAAGAAATTGCCTTCAGCCTTAGAATTGTCTGCTCGTCTTCACTTTCATGCTCACCTTTATCCTCATCAGCAACTGCACTTGAAGGTGCAACATGTTGCTCATCCTCAGATTCATCAGCAACTATTTTTCTCTTTGACTTTGAAGGTCCAGTAGGTTTCTTTTCAATTTTCTTTGAATTTGAAGGACCAGCAGGTTGGCTACTCTGTTGACTTGAAGAAGCAATAAAGTCAGGAGTAGGCATAAAGACACTACCAGATTCTTCTTGACTGGCTTGGGGTGCTGACACTGGCACATCTTGGGCTGGTTGTTTTGATCTTTGAAGCTATAAAAATGACAAAATTAGTTAGATATTGAATTAACTAGTGTAAATATTGACCAAGTAAAGAAAATTACATACCATAGGACATCTTCTTTGGTTGTGACCTGTTACACTACAATGTCCACATGTCATTTTTAGTCCTTTTCTTGAAGCTGACCACACCCCTTCCTTTTTCCTTGCCTCATCCTTTTCTCTCTTTCTCTTAAGTTTTGGCCTGCCTACTAATTTATGTATTTCTGGCCGCTCCATAGCATGAGAAGGATCAACTTTCCAGAACTTCTCACCTCTAACAGGTTGTATTTTATGCATGTATACCAACATGTAAGCTTCTCTGGAATACCACCAACTCAACTGATCTAGTGGTTCTTGTTTGTCATGAATATATGCTTTAATGGCATGAGGACATGGTATACCAGTCAAGTCCCATGTCCTACATGTACACTTCTTCCTATTAAGATTCACCACATGCCTATCTTCACCCTCAACTACCTCATATCCTTGGTCTCTATTAGATTGAACTTGACAACATTGTGCAATGATATTGAAATCATTATACAACTCCATGGCATATGGACTAAAATCTCCTTTCCAATTTTTACCCTCTTCTTCAAGTTTTTGCAACCTATTCATAATCTATATAACAATACAACAGTAAGATCAACATAACCTATCAATATAACAGTTACATCAAACTATATTATGCTATTTCTATTAAAACACTAAATCTATCAATGAAAATAAATTTACAGAGAATTGAGCATTGCTCTTTAAGGCCTTAATCTCAAATGTAAAATTCAGTTCCTGATAAATTCATTTTGTAAATACCCAAGAGATTCAAATAAAGAAAAACAAGGCCATAGTTCATAACAAAAAGCAGCAGAATTTGAAAAGAATAAGAAAAATTACAATTTTAAGAGCTGAAAACTCAAAATCACCAAACTGTAAACAACCCAAACTCTAATTTTCAGTATTATCCCACATTAATCTAACCTACATAGAACCTAATAGTTAGATTAAGATAAAATAAAAGATGATAATATAAACAATAACAACTCACCTTGATTCTAATATTTTCTAACATCTTGATTATAGGTTTTGCCCTTGCTTCTAGAATCCATTTGTTGAATGACTCGGTAAAATTATTCTCACATGAGTGATATTTGCAGACTGTGTCAAAATAAGCCCTGCACCAGTTTTGTGCAGGGTACCATACCAAATCCTTTGCAGCTTGTTTAGACACAGCACCCATGACTTTCAATTGATCATGAAATTCTTTTTCATAGGTGCTCCAGGCAGACCACCATAGTAACTTTCTCATTTGTACACCTTTCCAAGCCTTGCTCCAATTAGCTTCTATGTGCCTTGCACACCATCTGTGATGTGCTTTAGGAAACACCTGACTAACAGCATCAAGTAGCCCCTGTAACAATAAAAATCATAACAAGTTAAAGTATTATTTGTATAAGAATTTAACTGAAAATCAAAAACTTATTAAAATCAGAAACAACTACCTTATGCATATCAGACATGAATGTTACTCCTTCACCATCTGCCAGGTCTAGAGAATTTCTCAGCAACTCAATAAACCATTTCAATGTTCTAGATGTCTCTCTGTCCATTACTGCCCAAGCAAGTGGATAGAAGTGTTTCACTGAATCTTGTTTCATTGCAACCAACAAGATTCCCTTGCATTTTCCTTTTTAAAAAGTCCCATCTAGCCCTATAAAAGGCCTCAAACCTCCTTTCCAGCCATTTTTTAAAGCTTGAATGCATACATACATTCTTAAGAATCTTCTTTTTCCTTGTTTCAAAGCATCTCTAGATATATTTATATTAACATCAGTACCAGGGTTGCTGTCCCTCAATTCTTGAGCATAGCCCTCCAACTTATTGAATTCATCAATGTAGCTACCCTCGAATTTCTCTAACACAAACCTTTTAACCCTCTTCATCTTGGAATAACTAACGTTCAAATTAAAATTATCATCCAAATCTTGTCTAATATCATTTACACTGTACTTTGGATTATTCTGAAGTTTTTTTCTTGAAGTAGTGTGCTAAAGCTTCTTGAGTGACTCTTCTATTCTTAAAAGCATTTTCACCACATGAGTGTTTGGTGTTCAAGGTTTTAATTTTGAATCCCTGATCTTTCCTATCTTCAGATATCAAACACTCAAATGGACAACCAATATCACACAATTATCTCAATCTTGTAGAGTCACTTTTTTCAACTTTAAGTGCAACCTTTCTAACAATAGAGTAAAAACTCACAATTCTTTTAGCTTCTTTAAGATCTTTAAAGCACATACCCTTTTCCAACTCTAAGAATCTATCTAGCTTGTCACTGATCTCTCTATTTTTTTCCTTTCTAAAGACTTCCAATTCATCACTATTGTAATCACTAGGAATAGGTTCATTCTGATCCTCATCCTCCTCATTTGATTCACAATCAGTTGCTACATCTACTGGCACAGCAGGGTAAGGCTTGTTCAAGTCACAAATATTAGGAATAACAACTGTAGCTTCACCCTCATCTACAACAAATAATTGAAGGACACTAAACTGACTAGACAAAGCAGATTGTAGAGTCCTAATGCTTGAATCATCCTCAAGCAAATAATATATACCAGTTGGCCCTGTTACTAACAGTTGTTTCACAGCCCTAAACCCATATTTCTCAATGAACTCTAAGCAAATGTCAATACATGACAGCAAATCCACATCATAACCATGCCAGGTTTCATCCAATTTTTTAATGTATACAACTTGAGGAGAAAGGACCCACTTGCCCCCATAGTTAAATACTAAATTCATTTTTTTGGTCATTCTTCAAATTTTTTACATGGTAGACAAAAAAAGTGAAAAGGAATTGTCAGCCATAAACAAAACAAGTTATAGGAAAACTAACATTATTTAATTTGAAGATAAAGGTAGTAAAGTTATAGGGACCACTAACATTATTTATTTCAACTTCACATAGAATACAACACTAAAACAAACAAAAAAGTGCACAAATTGGGAACAATAAAGTCATACACATACCAGTCACACACATACCTCACTCGAGAAAACAATCTATAAAGCACGTAAAAGCAATAAATGGCCCTAACACAAGAAAACAATGTATAATGTCAACACTACACAAACTTCACAACACTATAGTACAATAGACCAAATGCAATCAAAAATCGAATAGAACTAAACCCTAACTATTTACGAATACATTTAATCGAACAATCATTACACAATATTGATGAAAATTATTAAGAGTAACTCTTCAGTTCTTACTTTATCGGAGTAGCAAATCGATTTCTTCACTTTTTACTTGAACATCGCGGCAGATCCAACAACTGATGAAGGTGGGGGGAAATGTTTAGGGTTTTGTTTAAAGAAACGGGTAATGGGTGTTTTATTTGGATGGGTTGGGTATTTTGAAGATGGGTCGGGTGGATCCGGGTGGATAGGGTGGTTTGGGTCAAACAAATTAGGCTTTAATTAATTAAAGTTCCAACCAATTACAACATGCCACGTAATAAATGAAATAATTAAATATATTTACTAAGTAATCTGTTAGTCAAAAGGGCAAAATAGGTCCCTAAAGGTTAACCCCAAGGATATTTTGAGGCCAAAAGGTAAACGAGGGGTATTTTTGTACCAATTCTGATACTATAAGGGTATTTTAGACCCTTCTCCCTATATAGAATAGGCTAAGAAGCAGGTTATGGTCAACAGGGCATGCTTTTACTGTGGACATTTTTTATATTACACTATTTTTACTTCTAGCCCACTGCCCTACCTTGCCATTACTACACGTGGTACACTACACTAATAAATAAAAAAATCACTAAAAATTTTAGTGAAAAATATTGAGTGGCTAAATTTTTAGGGAAAAAAGTCTGAAATATATCAGAACTTTGACCAAAATTGCTGTAACAATATCGAACTTTGGAAATGACCTTTTATCCCCCTGCACTATTTAATAGTGTAATTTAAAGGTATGTATGTGTCCAGTTGGCAAAGTCGTGAATAGAAGAGTCTAGGTGATAAATGGAGTCAAATACATGGATCTCCTAGGTCATTCTACCGTTTTAGTACAGTGAACAACTATTGTTAGACGAAGGGAGTATAATCCAAAATGGTTTAGAATTTAATTATAACATTAATAGACAATGCATGCATTTGTTATCAGAAATAAATTATACATATTTTTATTTTGATAATAACTATTTTGATATAGATATATTTAAATTTTTTTTGTTTATAGTAGTATTTTGTCCGTGCTGACACGGCGATCCACCTAGCTTTGGACATAAAAAGGTGAAAAATCAATACATGTGTAAGCGGGGCTAGCTTAAGAAGTGTCAAACGGTATCTCTTCGCTAGAAAATTACATTATATATATATAGAGAGATAAATATTTGGTTTAATAAATATATATACAAGTGTTGATACAAGTTGAAGATTTAGTGTAGTAGTTAAGGGGTTGTAAAGAAAAAAAAAACTTGAGGTTGTGTGTTCTATCTATCCCTAATAGCAGCGTTTGTACATGTTTACTTTATATTTTTATTTTGACACGTCTTAATAAAAATTTCGACTCTGTCACTATGTGTTGTGACACGTCAGGAGCAGAGGTGGACCCACATGCTATTGTGGGGTGCACATGCACCTGTTAACTTTCGAAAAAATCATATATATATATATCTTGAGAAACTGACAGAAACTAAATATATTTATTAGTGCCCCACAAAAAGTGTAAAATGGTGCTTTTGTACCGGTGGTTTAATCTAACAGATTCCCAGGGGACGAGGGTTCAATCCCATGATGCCATGTGTTGTGACTCGTCATGCTGAGTACAGTCAGGAGTCGTAAATAGTTTGATAAATTATTAAAATATTCTCTTAAACCTGTATAAATTACCCCAACTATCGATTGAGTGTTAACCTAATTAAGGTTTAAGAAATTATAGTATATTATATATCATGGAGTTCATCATCAACATCAACATTTCAATTAAGTTAGCTCTCAAAATTGTCTTCATTTCTACTATTGTAAGCACAGCGCTATGGTGGTCCTTTCACACTATCATACGCCGTTGCCGCCGTCCCAACAACCATAATGACGGTGAACATGAAGCTCCTCCGGCACCGGCCATAAACAGCTCATCCATCCACATATCTCTTGATGAAGACGTCTTTATAAACTAACTATAGGCCGTCAAAATTCACAGGTAATTTTGTTTCGAATCCTCTTGTGCAGTGATTTTGTAGCCGAATCTGCCTTGCCCTTTTTTGCAGGCTCTGCAGCTGTTGTTCAATCTATATAACTAAGATACTTTTTCATAAAAGTCATAACTACTTAAAAAAAGTCACAATTTTTCATAAAAGTCATAATTCTTCATTTTCTATGCACGTCTTTTAAAACCCAACAAAACCTTCTTCGGCGTCTCCTCCTCACTATCATCTTTATCTTCATAGCTGATTTTAGGGGTTTATGGAAGTATATTCATGCAAAAAAAATTTGTCCGATTGAACGTAAAGGCATTTACAAAGAGTTTTTTTTAATACAAAAGTCAAAACGTTTGACTTCTTTTTTAAAAAAAAAAGGGAAAAATGATAAATATATTTCCGAACTATCGTAAATGGTATGCAGATACCCTCCGTCATACTTTTGGGACATCGATTCCCCTGCCGTCCAAAAAGTAGAACATATTTGTGCACAAATACGTACATTAAAATAATTGTATTATAAAGATTTTTTTATTGCGTATGTGCACAAATACCTACATTAAATTTGTTTGTTGTTTAATACTCCCTAATATGTAATTCAATTAATTGTATATAGATAAAAGTTAGTTAATTTTTCCTATGTAAATTGATTTTTTCGGCACTAATTAATGTTTTATTTTGTACAAGAGGGATAAGGAAGCATCAAGCAAGCAACGTAATAGGTGAAAGATTTTTAGCTCGTTAATTTATTCCATGAAATTAATGTACTATATCACTACAACAAAAACAACTTTTAGCGGTAATAAATATTGACATTAATAAAGAGTGCTAAAGTCTTACCGGCATTAGTTAAGTGTCATTAGAACCAATGTCGCTAAAGGCTTTAGGGACATATACAAAGAGTGTTATTGCCGCTAAAAATACATATTTAGCGGCAATTAAAAATTAATATAATATTTGGATTTTATGTAATAAAAATATTTTATGTTTGCAAATAAACAATTCATTCTTATTTTGAGTATACAGGATAGATTTTCCATATGTATGTTTCTAGAATTATTAAACTTTATAAGTTCAATATTTTACAACATGACCATTGACCATGACCATGGAATATGCACCACCATAGAGCTATGCTTACACAACCTTTGGGTTTCAATAACCGTAAAAGCATGTCCAATTATTGATTTCATGTCATGAATTCAAATCACGAGATGAAATTATATGTTCAAACGTCTATTTAGTTTGAAGTGAAAATAACTGAGTGTACAAATAA
Source organism: Solanum raphanifolium (assembly GCA_036250405.1). Taxonomy (NCBI): domain Eukaryota; kingdom Viridiplantae; phylum Streptophyta; class Magnoliopsida; order Solanales; family Solanaceae; genus Solanum; species Solanum raphanifolium. The sequence goes on from JAJOOE010009083.1 coordinate 27,131, forward strand.
AATCACACATTGATTTAAGAATATTGGTGAATCGTTTAATTTTTTTTTATGGGCATTGCAACCTAATAATACATTATGCAATTATTTGATACTCAAATTAATTTTTTAAAATATATAACTTCTACTATTATATTCTAAATAAGAAAATCAGTTCGATTCCTTCGTAAACCCATAAATAAAAGAATAAAACCAAAACAAAAAGCTCTTATTCACACACCACACGGTGAATACACGCATTACAATTTTTGGTTGACATATTAAATTAATTGCTTCCAGAAATAAATAAATAATTTTAACCAAAAAAAATAAAAAAAATAAGCTCAGTCACTTTCATTATTCATATAAAATATGTTGATATAATTCCAAGTCACTTTCATATTCTACTTTTTTTTTCTTTTCTACTATAGTAAAAGAGTCTGTAAAATTGAGGTATCAACATGTGTGTTTGTGGTGGGTTTTTTACTAGCTGAGGATATTGTGGTAATTCTAGCCGCTGCCCTATCGTGTCTTTTTTTTTCTTTTTCATTCGGTGTTTGCAGTCTATATTAAAGCTCTGACAACCTTGCCATTACTACACATGGTTCTCCTTTCTTCGTGCCCTTTGATGACTGTTGTTGTTGATTTCACATTATTTTGCCTTTCAAGCGGTATTTGGATTAGTACACTACACTAATAAAAAAAAATTCACTCAAATATTTACTGAAAAATATTTAATGGCTATTTCTATAAACTTTTAAATTAAATTGGTGTAAAAAACTGTAATTGTTTCATATGAAAAAATAAATTTTATTTTAAAATTAATTGTTTCATTGTGAATTTGTTTTCCCCTAGACATTTTTCCGGTAACTTGATTAGGTGGAAAATGAGTGACAAAATGATGTTATATAGCATAAATTTTACACTGATTGCTAATTACCGCTAATATAAGCTATTATCATTAATTAATTATTGATAAAGATTAATTTTGACGTAGTAGGCAAAAGTAGTTCTTTTCCGCTTCCTAACATTTTGTCCATTAATATATTGTTAGAATTTGATTTGAATGGTGGTCACGTCTTTAGAAAGAAAGATAATTAATGGGAATGGGATTCTGCTGATGTCCTTATAACATTTAAATTACTTTTTTGATTTATTTTGGTATTTTAACTTTTTATAATATATGTATTTTAACTTTTTATAATATATGTATTTTATTATTTATAAGAACGATCAACAACCATTTTTATAATATGCTCTTTTAAAATGTTTTTTTCCTTTCCATTTTTTGATGGCACTGGGGAAGGAAAAATAAATAAATTATAAGGTGGGGAATGAACCTTCACGAGCAACATGAAAATTTAAATACCACTTTCTAAAATTAATCATCTATGATAGTTAGCTTTTGTCACACCCCAAAACCAGATGTGATGGCACGTGCCCAAATCCCACCGGACACGTCAGCCTAACACCCAAAAACCCGACGATACAGAATTTATAAAACAAGAATAAGATAGAAAGATAAGCGAAAGTCTTTGAATAAACTCAACATAACCCAGAATTGGTTGTCACATGTACAAACCTCTAATACGGAATCTGAATAAAATATACAAGTCTCATAGTAAAGTTCTAGAATAAAACAGAACAGTAAATATAGATAAGTTGAGGGCACGTCTGGAATGAACCTCTACCTCTCAAGTAAGTCTGGAAGCTCTAATATGAAGATGAGTAATAAGCCGGATCTGATAGAGATGTCAACCTACACAACTGTGTAGAAGCAAGGGTGAGTACCAAAAGCAACAGGTACTCGCAAGTAACACTAAACTAGGCTAAACTAGCAACTACAAACAACTCCTTTCAATCCCAACCGAACCACCGAAACTTCATTCTAACAGCGAACCAACAACCTATACTACACAATTCATAATCAACAGATATATCCAACAGTGTCTCAACATCAACCTCATATCCTCATGTAAGAGCAAATAGATCATATATCACATGAAGAGGGACAAATAGGTAAAATCCACACACCACAGACAAAGATGAAGTCAAATGCCATGCAAATGCAATAATGATGTCATGTAGTCGTGATGCATGTTTGTCCTAAGATACACATCTGTTGACGTAATCAGACCGCGCTGAATACTCAAATCAGAACCCATGGGGGCCACACATGGACTATGTATCACCGCCGGAACCAGATCCCATCGGCATCCAAATCGCTAGCCGGAGCTAGTCCATCTCATATAACTCTAGCCGGAGCTAGTCTCAACTGTGTCTCATATCCATCCATCCTCATATCAGTGTCTCAGAACTCATGCAACAGATAGTTCACACATGGGATGAATAATGAATATGCACATGTCATCAATCACAATCATATCACGATCACATCATAG
>JAJOOE010009084.1:0-20032 GCA_036250405.1 Solanum raphanifolium
GCGCTATATGAAGGAGAATGTTATTTTTTTTAAATCTAAAGTCACCTTTGTGGTGAAGGTTAGACTTGACTCATACCTCGTATATTTATATCGAATAATATGATACATGTAAAAAAGAACCTAGTTAGTTAATTAATTAAATGTATGTATATATGTAGGGGAATACTTGGGGTTAACAGGAGAAAAACTAAGGGGTAAAGAAGTGGTTGCTGCTGGACTAGCCACTCATTTTGTTCCTTCACAGGTTCGTCTCTAAGCTTTTCCTTTCCTTCAGATATTCACCATACACTACAACAAATATAGAATTATTATATTTAGCAGTAATAATATAATATGAGTATATTTATAACCAACACTCTATATGTAAAAATGCCGCTAAAGGTTTTAGCAACTCTAGATATAATGACTCATGAATTTTTTTTTCAAATGTCAGAAATTATTTCAGCTAGAGAAGCGTTTGTTGAGCATAAAAAGTGGTGAAGAGGATACTATTAGATCTGTCATCAATGAATTTTCCACAAATATTCACATTGATGAAAGAAGTATCTTGAACAAGTAATGTATCACATAATTAAATTATTATTTTGAGATTTTGCTTTGAAATGAAATATTAAGAGTAACATTTTTATTTTTCCAATTAACGTGTAGGTTGTCCATAATCAATGAGTGTTTCTCCAAGGATTCTGTGGAGGAAATTATTGAGTCATTTGTAAGAATTAATTTTTCTAATTACATGATATTTTTAAAATTTTATACCAATATCATTTCATACTAAGTGAAAAAATATTCAAATTTTTATGTATTTTCTGCTCAACTTTTCAGGAAGCCGAGTCAAGCAGAAAAGGAAATGACTGGATTATGCCAGTGCTTAAAAGCCTAAAGAAAGCATCTCCAATAGCGCTAAAAATAACATTGAGATCGGTAATAAATTATTTATTATGCTTATTGAACAAGAAAAATAACTTTATCAAGCGCTCAAAACTTTATATACTTGCAAAAAGAAAAAGAACCTTACCTTTTTCCTAAATTACGTTTTAGATACGAGAAGGAAGGACACAAACTATATCTGAATGTTTGAGGAAAGAATTCAGAATTTCAATGAACATACAACGAACCATAATATCTGGTGATTTTTATGAGGTAAGTTTACGAATTCTTTAAAGTAAACTCAATCATATGTATTTGATATGTAGAAGTATACTTAATTTTGGATTTCTAATTTAAAGTTCATTGATATTTTTTATTTATGAAGGGCATAAGGGCTCAGATAATTGACAAGGATAAGTCTCCAAAGGTATGCATCTTTTTTTCTTTAAGTATTAAATACATAATATATATATATATATAGTATTTCTCAATATTGAATAATGATTCGTTAATGTGTTTATTAAAATATATATTTCTTTTCATTTATATATAGTGGAACCCTTCAACTCTTGACAAAGTGCATGATGATCAACTTGACTTAATCTTCAAGCCATTTGAAGATCATGATTTGGAACTTCAAATTCCTATAAAAGAAGAAGAAGAAGAATCCAGGTACAAATGAAGTCATATATTGCATTTTATCGAACAATAGATTTTGGAATATTATTATTTAATTAGTTATTAATCTTGCATTTGATCTAATAACTAACAGGTGGAGAGGAAAATATGAAAATTCGAGCTATTCTAGTCCCAACCAAGTGAACATTCAAAAGTCATTCCGATCAATGTCGTCTCGTGAAAGTGTCCTTGTGTAATTTTCTGTTATTAGTAACATACAACAAAGTATATAGTTATTTGTTCCAAAACACATATACAATTGTATACGTGATCTCCAAGTAATACAATAATTTGTAGTCAGATATTGATCTCATGGCAACTTGATTTTACAGTTTATCAAATTCATCTATTATCAATTAATTAATCACACAAGTATACATGGGGCAGAGATCATACTTATTTAACCCTACTGCATACCCTAGACTCCTCTTCTCGAGTCACACCTAAGGTTCTCAGATATGCTATACTGAGAGCTAAGAAATAGAATAATTATGTGTAAGATTAAGTAAACAACCATATAAGCCATAGTACAACAATATGTACCTAAACAAGTCATCAAATTCATACAACAACATTCATGAAATTACCATAACTCCAAAACAAGGGTATTAGCCTCTCATGTTCATAGCAACTTTAAAAAGATAGTTATATGCTACAAATAGTGGTGGCAAATGGGCGAGTTGGGTCAAATTTGGGCGGGTTGAAAATGGGTAATAATTCAACCCGCTCATATTTGATATGGGTAAAAATTGATTGGGTAATAAATGAGTTGGCTAAAATACTAGTTTACCCATATGTACTCATATTTTCATGAATAAATAGTACTTTACTTAAGAATTCAATATGGAGAAAATATTTTAGTTTTTTTTAGATGAAAAATGTTGAAAATGCTTCATTTAGTTTTATTGTATCATAAAAAAAAAATCCTATAACTTTTCAATATAAAAAAAATTTATGCAATAACAAGATGAAAATATTTTTAATTTCAAAGTAAATGAATATTTGCATTTTACACTACAACAAAAAGGCTTATTAAAGACCAAAATATTATGACAAGTTATAAATATGGTCCCTAAAATATACCTATAAGGATAATATTATTTACTAGTCCCTAATTGACTATATTATTTTCTAAAAACAAAATAACTCGTCCCTAAGTCAAAAATTTCAGCGGGAAATTACAAGGGAAGAGCGGGAACAAGAAGTGAAATACTAAAAAGCACAAAAATAATTTCTCTCTCTATAGTAATAACCTAAAAACCCCAAATCCATTGATAAAGGTTCAGATATTTCTGTCTCTCTCTAGCAATCTGCCAAAATCACTAAAGTCTCTTTCATTTTTTTTTTCTCTTGCTCTATCAAACACGCACAGAAGTCTAAGAAATCTTGAAGCTTGAATGCATTATTGACAGCAAAATCTCCTAAATCATTAAGCTTAAAGGCATTATTGAGAGCAAAACGATTCATCTACCACTTGTATCTACATCTAAGGTAATTTTATTCCTCCTAATTCATCTCCCCCTTCTTCTTTTTCTGTAAAATCTTTCACTTTTCTTTCTTGGTAATTGAATACTCATTGTTATTGTGTTAGGACGAAAAATGCTAGTTTTGTAGGCAAGGTTGAGGTTTAGGTTCAAAGAGGAGATATTTGAGAGTTTATTTAACGATTTTCTCTATTAGGGTTTCATAATTTTTGCTGCCACGAAATTTTGGTATGGCTGGCATAGCAATTTTTTTCTATCAGGTGATTAATTAGTTGAATAATTTTTCCATTAGTGTCTTTAATTTCAGTTCCCAGTTTATATGCTTTGATTTTGAATGATTATTTTTATTGTATTACCATTGTATTCAATTTTAAAGTATAATCTGACAGTAAAATGATTAGACGAGAAAGAAACAAAATTGTTAATGAGCTTTATTAAAGCATCTGAATTTTTTTTGTGTCTATGAGTAGCTTGAGGATTAAACGAGAAAGAAACAAAATTGTTAATGAGCTTTGTTAAAGCATCTAAAATATTCAGTAGCATTCTAATTTAATTCTGCTTTCTCTTTTTCAATTTTTTGTAATTTCTTGAACAACATTGACTCGAAACTAGCTGACAATCTTTGCTTTCAACCAATATTGTGAATATCAAGTTATTTGGTGATCTATACAGTTTTCATGAGTTGAATAGTTGAGTCCAGAATCCTTGAGCAAAATGCACTTTAAGAGAGTTTTTAAGAAGTAGTAGTATTATTAATTACTATGAGTGAAATTGATTTCTCTCAACACTCTATTGATTGAAGTTCGTAAAATTTAGTTTGAGTGACTTCTATTCCTACTTACTTTTGATCAATTTAGTGTATTTTTTATTGGATTAAAGTTAAGTTATCCCAAGAACTTTAAAAGTATGTGTGTCATATAATATACTTCATAGTAGTTACCTTTATTTTGGTGTTTCAAATGTTGTTTGAATTGTTCGTTTCTACTAAAACTATGGCTGCATAATGGTTTCTAAAGTTACTACTTGTGGTGCATTTTTGAAATCTTAAGCTACTTGGAAATTCATGGTTATCTGTCATTGTTATTTTGTGGTTCTTGATTTCAATTAGATTCTAAATGTTTACTGAAAATTGCTTGGATCCTCATGTAGATTGATAAAAAAAAAATTGTTGGAGAAGTGAGTTTAGCTTTGTGAAACATGAAAAAGGTCATTAGTTCACGTGGATGAAAAATTAAACTTTAGATCCATTAAGTTTAACTCGTAGTGTGTAGTGTTCTTAACTATTTTGATTGAGTTGGAATGTTTTTCATAGCTCATTGTAGCCTTGAAACATAAATTTATGAATAATATTTTAGCATATTGTCATAAATAGATCTAATATGAAAGAATTTAATAAATCAACAAATCAATATTGTCTCGTCGATGTTTTTCTTGGTGAATCTAGACATGTCGTCTTTATTTGAAGTTCACTAGTAGGTTTAGGATTATGCATTTGTTAAGACCTTTGAGTTTTATTATATATAGCAACACATATTCAATTAAAAGAAAAAAATGTTATTAGTTCATTTTACATATATATTTTTTTCACATTAGGATCATTTGACATGTTTAATAGAAACTAATGTTCATCTTAGTAAATTTGTTATCCTAAATTATTATTCATCTAACTCTTATATATAATCAAAGGTTAAGGCACCGAGTAAGCAATGGATGCAACTTGTTGATGATCGACTTAATGAGGCCTACTTTATCGGGGTGGAAAATTTTTTGAATTATGCTTTTCAAAGAACAGGAGAAATATATGAAATACGATGTTCGTGTGTCAAATGTTGTAATACTGATTGTAATGATTCACATGAAGAGGAACCAAATGAGGCCCGCAGATGCTGATTGTAATGATTCACATGAAGAGGAACCAAATGTTGAAGCAAAAAAGTTTTATAGCCTATTGGGAGACTTTGAGAAGCCACTTTATCAAGGTTCAAAAATTTCAAAACTTTCAACTTTGATTAAGTTGCTTCACATAAAAAGTATGGGTCGTTGGGGTAATGAGTCATTTACAAAATTGTTAAAAATGTTAAAAGAGGAGTTGTTGCCAGATGAAGCCGATTTTCTGAATACATATTATGGGGCAAAGAAGGTAATTCGGAATCTTGGGCTTTCCTACGAAAGGATTGATAAATGATTGCATGTTATATTGGAAGGAGGATAAATTACTTGATTCTTGTAAAGTTTGTGGCGAATCCAGATGGAAAGTCGATAAACGTAACGGGGAAGCAAAGAACAAAAAGGGTAAAAAGATAGCATCAAAGATTTTACGTTATTTTCCATTAAAACCTAGGCTTCAAAGGTTATTTATGTCTTCCAAGACATCTTCTCTAATGACATGGCATCATGCTGAAAGAGTTGATGATGGAATAATGAGGCACTCAGCTGATTCAATGGCATGGAAATCATTTGATGAACTTCATCCTTCATTTGCAGCCGAGCCTCGTAATGTTCGACTTGGAGTTGCGAGTGATGGTTTTCAACCATTTCGGAATGCAAAAACCTCATATAGCATTTGACCGGTGGTACTTATTCCTTATAACTTACCACATTGGTTGTGTATGAAGCAAGAAAACTTTATCATGTCCATGCTTATTCCCGGTCCAGATGGTCCAGGTGATGCAATTGCCATATATCTTCAACCCTTAATAGAAGAATTGAAGGAGTTATGGGATATTGGTATTGAGACCTTTGATGCATCAACCACACAGAATTTTAAGCTACATGTTTCTTTGTTATGGACCATCAATGACTTTCCAGCATATGGAAATTTATCTGGATGGAGTACCAAAGGAAAATTGGCATGCCCATGTTGCAACAAAGATACAATGTTTTATGGGTCATCAACGTTATCTTCCTCTTAATCACAAATGGAGGAATGATAAGAAGTCATTTAATGGCACAAAAGAGAAAAGGCTCCCACCCAAAAAACGTTCTGGTATTGAGATTCTTCATCAAGTTCATGATCTTGAAGGGTTGCAGTTAACAAAGGAACCAAAGAAAAGAATCAAAATATCACATGATAGTCGAAAAGATAATTGGAACAAGAAGAGTATCTTTCTTGAACTTCCATATTGGGAGTCTCTTTTGTTGCGACATAATTTGGATGTTATGCATATTGAGAAAAATATATGTGATAATATTTTGGGGACAATTATGAATGTCAAAGGAAAGACCAAGGACACTATTAAAACTCGGCTAGATTTGAAAGAAATGAATATAAGGTCGGAGTTGCACCCTATTCAGAAAGGTGAAAAATATGAAATTCCAACTGCATGTTACACCTTATCTCCACAAGAAAAGCACAATTTCTGCCTATTTTTGAAGAATTTAAAGGTTCCAGATGGATTTTCATCCAATATTTCTCAGTGTGTTAACTTGAAAGATCACAAAATTTCTGGTTTAAAGAGTCATGATTGTCATGTTCTTCTCCAACATTTACTCTCTCTTGCACTATGTGGTATGTTATCCAAAGAAGTGTGTGAACCACTAATTGAATTGTCATTATTTTTTAATATGGTTGGAGCTAAGTCATTAAGGATTGATGACTTGGAGTAGGTTGAGACTCAAATTCCTATAACTCTTTGCAAATTAGAAAACGTATTTCCTCCTTCATTTTTTGATGTCATGGTGCACTTGCCTATTCACTTAGCTAATGAAGTTATGCTTGGTGGACCTGTCCAGTATCGATGGATGTATCCCATAAAACGATGGTTATATTTTTTAAAATCTCTCATTGGTAATAGGGCTTAGCCAGAAGGTTGTAATCTATTTTCGAGGCACTTGGGAAAAATAGTTCGTGATCGTATTATATGTCCGTTGGGAGTATTATCATGGAAACACATTAAAGAGGAAAAGCTAAATCACATGTGGGCTGTTGTCAAGGTAATTGGATTAAGTATTTCAATTTCTTCTTGGGCTACTCTCTTCTTAATACAATTCCCGCTGCTTAATTAGTGTGCTCATTCATGTTTCAATTTGATACATTGTAGGATAAATTTGATAGTGATGACATGAATAGTCATCGAGATCATGTTTTGGGATGAATGAAAGAGTTATGGAATAAATGGAGAGGTCAATTGCATGAAAGTATGTGAAGGGTAAGCCTATCCAAGAGGCTCTTAAGAATATGCCTAAGGGGGTAGAAATGAAGCAATGAGAGTGGTTGGTAAAAGAACATTTTACTTCAAAAGATTTTCAGGTTTGACATATTACCTAATTATGTAATTTGTTTCATACTATGATTTCATTTTGATAATTTATTTATAACATTTGAATTTAATATTGTTACTCAAATATAGGCGAGAAGCAATAGAAACGCAATAAATAGAGCTAAGCTGAAGATGCTTCATCATATTGGTAGCAAGCCAATTAGAGAGATTATTTATCAACAGGTGTTATCATCAAATCTTTTTCTGTCTTAATATTGATGAACCGTTCTTTGATATGTTTACTTTTATGTAAAGGGCGGAAAAGATGGCAATCCACCAGATTTGGCAACTATCTTTTACGAGACTCGCAAGAAGAATAACACACTTGTTGATTCTGAAACAATCGAGAAGCATGTGCGTTTGGTTAATTGAACATGTTCTTAACATTTAGTTATTATGGGATCTGGAAAAAAAATCTCCTCTATTCACTCTGTAGGCTCAAATTCAAGAATTGGTGGAGTCCGAACCATCACTTTCTAGCATAGAAATTGTTGAGAAATGCTTTGGACCTTAAAGTCGTAGCATGTTTTTGGCTTTGGAGGTGGAGTAAAAGCAAGAGATTTGAAAGGTGGGACTTCCTCAAAAGTTGAATTGTTGGCTGAGCTACGTTCAACTCAAAAGGAAAATCAATCTTTGAAGGATTACATGTCTAACTTTCAAAATGAGATGAAAGAACTGAAGCAATTGAAAGAATTTTTTTTAGCGCAACACCCTAATTATCAGCCTCCAATTCAAGAGAATGACTATTCGGATCCTTGATTATATCATGTGAGTAAAAACCTACCTGAAACATCAATTTATTGTTCTGGTTCTGCGTAGCAAAGCTATTAATTGTTGGTTGTTTTATCTTAAAATATATATGCACGTTTGATAAATTTTAGAATGATAAATAGTCTATAAATTTGGATCACTATTGAATAGTCCTAATCTCATTCTAATGGAGAAAATATTGCGAAGGGCTCTGTCAATATCAGATTCTTCTAATTTCTGCTTCTCCAAAGCTAATGAATCTGTCATATCCTGTGGTTTCTGGTGGCTTTTCCTTCTTCCATACAAGTCTTGAATATTAGATTCTTCTAGTTTCTACTTCTAATAACATTTGTAAAAAGATCCAACAAATAATTTGTGGCGGCTTTTCCTTCTTGAGCATCAAAGGTGAAACGGTGGTGACTATTCCAGTAATCTACAACTTGAGTAGCAAAGTTCTTGCAGCAAGCTGAAGCTTGAAGATGCCCATCTTTGAGCTTTCCACTGTCAAAACTATCCCCCTGAAGTCTTTACATAAGCCACTGCATATTTTTCTACTATCGTAGGATCTTCCCCAGTTGTTTCTTGTGCTCTCCCCCATCTTGGATCCCTTACTATGTTCACATTTGGAGCCTAAAATGTCGTTCCCTTTAGTTCACCTGCATTGTGCACTGCTCTTACTTCTCTCAAAATTTCCTACTTTAAGTACAACATCTTATAATACTAGCTATTTAATGCATTCCTTCGAATTTCTGTATTTGCCATACAATTATCTGTTGGATATTTTTACAAATGTTATCGATCAAATACCAAAAGGTAATTTCAATGATCGAGTGATCACACTAAGAAAAATTGTTTCCCAAATCAATTTCTCTTGAGTCGTTCAGAGTGGCTTCGAGTAAGGTGTAAGTCCTATGTTTATTAAAAGTTGAATATTTACATTGTCCTAGTTGTATCTGTGAGAGTGAAAATGTAATCGTATACAGTACATGTAGTGGTTCCTCTTTTTGTGAATACATTTAGACTTTCCCTCCTGTTTAGAACATGTACAATGTAATGCTATATTTTTTCAGCATACTAACTCGTGATAAAATTTTACAGAGAAAATGGACTTTTGGCTATTTAAGGATTTTCAAGTGATGATAACAAACTCATTTAGAACATGTAAGCTGTTCTTCCTCTCTTAACTTTAACTTTTTGACTAAGTTTTTTTCCTTGTAAATTTTCGTTTGCGATTACAGTTTACTCATCACAATATAAGTAATTCTTGATGTTTTACTGTACAATAGTCATAGCAACATTAAGCTAACTGGAAACTCAGACTATTTTATGACAATATGTTTCTAACTTGTGTAGTCATCGAGTACCTCATATGATGATATTAGTTAGTATGATGTTAGGAAGAGTTAAGAAATTAAACTTACTATAAGTGTTAGAAAGATGGAGAAGAAAAGGATTAACCAAAGAAATGATATCATGAGTTAACAAGGGTTGTTTCTTCATGTTTCCAGCTTGTTTGGTATGTACATTTTGGTTAGAATCTATCTCATTTTTTTTGTGTGCCCCTTGTGGTGGTGTCCCTCCATTTGTGGTGGCCTCATCCCTATTTTCCATTTGATGCTCCTACATGTTTAGGTTAGCATAAAAATTTTTATTAGAGTTAGATGTTGTACCTACTTGTCATGTTGCTTTTTGGTGATGTTGCCCTGTCATCCTGTTTTGTGGTGAAGTTGGCCTCCAGACTGTTTTCTGCACTTTGTCTTTCTGTTGCTTGTTGTGTTTTCTCTTTTGTGTTTTCCATCCTTCTTGTTGTTGGTCTGCTTGCTCTTGGTTTCTGAAGTTCCTGTTTGTTGGATGATGATCCTCCTCCTTGTCTTTTGCCTTGTTCTGTTTATTGGCATCTTCTTTTTGTATCTGCTCACCTTTGTTTTTATTCTTTTTCTCATCCTCCAGTTCTCTTTTATTCCTGAAAGTTGTATAAATATCAGAATTTATAGGGTGAATTATGATATTTCAGACTATCTCACTTAGTTCAAGCACCCCAACTATTATAAGGAAACATGCCAGCTCATAAACAAACATGCCAGCAAGCTTAATTGTGCAGCATAACACATTTGTTTACTAAGTGATGCTCGCATTACAATTAAGATATGAAAGACCACTCATTCATTGTTTCTCTTTGGTTGTATCTCTTCTACTTATATAGATAGGTATTAGGCTGGAGAGCTCTTTGCACCACTACTTGCTTGAAAAGGTACTAGCACAGGTGGTCATTGCTTGTCATTTTGGACCACATATTAGTCCAAGTATTTAGGGGGTTGTTTACCCCTGCTTCTGCGGCGTATTGCTCCTCCGTGGTCTTGCGAATTTGTTGTAGATGCCATGGATACCTTTCTCCTTGAGCTTCTTTTCTATAATCTTTGATCACGACAATATTGTGTTCAACACTTCCTAAAATAAAATACCCTACAATGTTCCAACTGTTGCAGCAATTAGTGTTGCAGCTGCTACCACTATATTGTGTACAATAATTTCCCACAAAAAATGGCCACCAAAATCTCAACTGTTGCAGCAATTAGTGTTACAGCTGCTGCAGAAATTGTTATTTAATTTAATCATATCTTTCTGTTTATCTTTATATAAAGGTCTTCTAAATGAAAGTTTTATTTCTTTTACAGATTTTGGATGCTGAAATTTGCAAAAAGCTGATGTTAAACAACATGTAGATTGACCATTTTTTGTTGGGAAGGTGAAGGCAACTTTGGATTATAGTTTAAGGCTAGTATATGATTTTTTTGCTAAGCGTTCATGATCACAATGTTGTTACTAGCTTACCTCATTGTTGTATATAGTTAGATGCCTTATACTCACCTTATTTTGTAATTACATTATATATTATATATGAAAGCGACAGTTTATATTAATTATCGTATTTTCTAGGTGCAAATGCAATGTGATTTAAGGACTAGATTGTAAATCCTTTAAATCCTTTTGAGTAGGAAATCTGCAATGGTTGCGAAATGATTTATGGATCACCTTCAAAATGGTCCCGAAATGATTTAGGGACCAGCTTAAAAGTTTTCGTCAATTGATTTATAGACGAGCTAAAAACTGGTCGCAAATTGATTTACAGACCAGCTTCAAACTGGTCGCAAAATGATTATGGACCAGCATAAAAGTATTCCCAAAATGATATATGGACAAGTTAGAATCTAGTCACAAAATAATTTAACGACCATAATTTCAATTACAATATGTGCAAATAGGTACCAGATATATGGTCCCTAAATGTATTTTAGGGACCAGTATTATACTAGTCCCAAAAAAGAATCAGCGACCGGCCCGATAATCTCGTCCTTAAAGGTCCTTAGCGACTAAGGCTATAAGGACAAGTGCAGCTGGTCGCTATTGTCCTTTTTGGGACCAAATTCGTACATATAGCGACCAGTTTTCCCTTCGCTATTGGGTAGTTTTCTTGTAGTGTTAGGACTAAAACATGATTAATGCACTTTAAGCAATGTCAATACTAATACATGATTTGCTTATTTTACACTATTATTTATTATCCACTATAAAATTAAACAAATAAAAAAATATATAATTATAATTAACAAAAGAAATGTACATTTAAAATATATATATTTGGAGGGTCAAAGACTTCACCTTTTCAATTATATTAGTTCTATAGAATAACATAAAAAGGAAGAAATGTTACACTATTTTTAGTGATATCATGAATTGTGAGTGAATAAAAGTTAGAAGCTTAACCCATTTGGCTAATCCATATTTCACCCATATTTTACTCATAGTTTACCCATATTTTTATGAGTTGAATATGGGTATCAACCCATATTTTACCCATGTAAAAAGTCACTCACCCAACCGATTAAAATATGGACGGGTTGGGCGGGTTACAAAAATATGAACTTATTTTGCCGACACTAGCTACAAACGTCTAACAAAAGATGAAAAAAGTAAAAATCGAAAGATTTTTATTTGAGTGGGTATTTTAATTGATCCGGGTGGGTCTTTTAATTATGGATAGAATTAATTAAATAAATATTGAATATGTATTTAAGATTGAGACACTTGTGCACCGTTAGTTGAAAGGGTATATACACCTCAAAACGTGGACAGTAAGGACATCAGTGTCCTAGAAATATAACGGAGAGTATTGAGGTACCGTTTACGATAATTCAGAAATATGGAAGGTTAAAGGTGGATGGATAATTCTTGAAACAATGTCAAGTGTAATGACGGATGTCTGAACCCTAGCCGAGACACAGTACTTGAAACGACAAGTGATCCCAAGTTAAACCTGGGCGTATCATATCATATGAAAATTGAAACGGAAGTTATAACCTGAAAGCATAACTAAAATTAATTTCAAGAATAAGTCTATTACAATTGAATACTAATGTCTGAAAGTTTCTAATTAAACTGAATAAAACGATGTGCCGCAACAAGACCCCGGACTGCCTGAAAACTAACACAATTAAAGTGAATAAAATATAGTGACTCATAACTGAAGTCCTCTGAATGCGAGGATGACTCACCATGATGCTGAAAGTAGAGGAACTTAATTAGTGGAACGTCTTTCCGTAAATCTGAATTAGGTGTTGAAATCTACATTATAAAACGATGTAGCGCAAAGTAGCGACAATATATACATGGAATGTATTGGTATGCAGGGTAAGGACTGAGATCAACAATTATACAAGAAACTGAAAGAACTATAAATCTGAGCATGAGTTGTATATACACAACCAATAACTAAAAAACTGAGAGTCAAAACTGTGACATATGACATAAAATTACAAAAACAAAAAAATATATTTGAGACCATATTTTCTGAAATTATGTCTAAAAGGATGCATATCTAAATATCATGCTATCTTAAAATCTTATAATGATACTATCAAGATGACATAAAATAAATGAAGTAAATCTTTTAAGTAGGAGTTTCTCTTAACCGACATACATCGTGTGAGCTCATGATGCACCAACTTACAATCCCAATAGGAGAGGGTTTCCATATACCTTGTCAGTATATAAAACATGTCTATCTAATGTGGATCCACTAATCTGAGTCTCCCAGGGTAAAATGGTCAATCGACAAAGCGGTGAAACATAATCCTACAGTGGCACATAGTTTGAAATTTTGAGCTATCTAGAACCCTCATTCATTCGATGTTAAATACTACTCTCAAAACATATTATCTATATAGTTCATAACATATAGATTAGCTTATCTAGAAGCTTATAATGAGTCTTGCTCAAAAATATTTTTCTAAAACATATATGGATGTGAGACTATGCTCAAATCTGTGAGACGGAGCTCAAATCTTTCTTTCTAAAATCATATGTTGAAATCTCTTTCTAAAACATATCTTTCAAATAATGAGAAAATTTTCTAGAATATGTATACCTTGTAGATTCTCAAAAGAGCTTTCATAATAATATAAAGAGTCTAAAATCATGCTTTAATATATAAGCTTCAAGAATCATGGACAAAATCATGTCAAGAACTAATAAGAATGACAATGAAAAAATCTTGCTCAACATAAAAAGAAACACAACAATCACAATCCATAATCATGAGTAAGTTCAAGAAATCATGCAATTGAATCATAAAAATGGTGAATGAAAGTGGGCAAAACCCTAACCATAGAATTGAATTCTTAAAATTTTAGAAATTTTAGCCATGAGAATGAAAGGAATTCCTCATTAGAGTCCTAAATACCTTAATCACTCTAATTACAAAAGTGTGATCTTTGAAGAAGGAGAACCACAAAATCTTTCTTGAACCTTGGAGATGAGTTCTGAGGAGCTTTCTTGAAAATCTATGAATTTCATGAGTAGGAGATATTAATTTGTGTTAAGATGAAGAAATTATTAAGTTCTATGGTCAAATCTTACCTTGAATGATGGATGAATCTTGGAGGAAGTTAGTTTCTTAAAAACTTCTCTTTTTAGGGTAAATTTTTGAACTAGGGAAGTAAACTACGTCTTTGAAGGTTATTAAAAGACCCCAGAGTCCCGCAACCGCGCAGGAAAGCAGTAGTTGCTGCCCCAGTACGCTTGCGCGCGAAAAATGCCTCGTGCGCACAGCCGGCGTGCGGCAAGACAGTGGGCATAACTTTTTACCTCCGAACTCTAATTGATGCAAACTTGATGGCGTTGGAAAGAAGAATCATAGACCTTTAGTTTGATAGGTCATGAGCTACCTAATTCATGATATGCTAAGAGATATGGTCGTTTGAAGTTGGCCCTTGCATGAACTAATGTGAAAACTTAGGCGGTAGGAAGGTTTTAAACTTACTTGGTCTTAGAGGTTCCTTATGACCCTAAATCACTTTCAGTACCCTCGCTACACTTGGTAAAGGACCTTAAAACACATGAGAAAGTAGGACATCACGCAATTCAAACGCATATACTTACAATGAACGATTCACATTCTAAGAGTAGAGTTGCGAGGTGTTACATCAAGTGAATCAAAATTGTTAATTAATAGCCTCAACATACCTTATTTTATTCAAAAGTTAGTTTCGTATATGGACATATAAGTAGGAAAGCTATTTTTCCTAATTAGTCTAGCAACGCACCTTGAGAAATTTAATAGTTTGGAGGACTAGTGTAATCAGCAATATCTTGATGATATTTATTAACACTTAAAAACATTCAACTAATCACTGCTTAACTAAAAAAATAGAATTTGTATATTTTGCAGACCAAATATGATGTGACTTATCACACATTATATGTCATTCACGGGCGGAGTTAATAATTTAATGAATGATGTGCAAAATAAAATGTACATTTATGATAATTAACATTTAATCTTTTACCTCATATAATTTTTTGGCGAAGAGTGTGCACCAGACCATCCTTTGCCTAAGGTGGCTTGGCCATGATGACATTAAACACCCCACATTAATTATATATATGACAATTGGCTTGAATTTCTTAAAATGAGGAAAATAGATAAAACAAGTTTCATAAGTGATATTTTACCTCTTGACCATCCCACTCCCCACCCGATCCCTTCCCTATAGTGTTTCACTAGATAATATATAAATATTCTTGGACAATCTATTTAAATACACAAATTTATTTTTAAAACAAAAAAAATGTGCCACGTTATTCTTGAATGAAGAAAATGTGTTGAATTGGTAAATAGTGATTAAATCCCTGTCATTGGAAATTAGCTAAGATTTCTTCAAACTTGAGGAGATTTGAATCGAAATTGTTAATTGCCTCAACATACCTTATTTTATCCAAAATTGGTGCAGCAACAGACGTTAAGAAATTTAATAGCTTGAGGAAGGACTATTTTAACTATCAGCAATATTTTATTAGTGGTTTTTATACTTAACAATCAGGTTTTGGGGTATTGTTTAGAATAAATAAGTTTTCCATTTTTGTCTTTGTTCTTGCTTTATATTTCCGCTTTATTTCGTTTTCGTTGGATTAAGGCTGACTTGTCTTGGTGGGAAAAGACAAGTGTCATCACGTCCATTTTTGGATCGTGACAGGTCCATAACTAGGCAATTCGCAAAGCATTATAGTCAACATGTTGCCTTTTTTAATAATCTTATTTTCATTCATTAAGATTAATCAAGTGGAATAATTGAACTCATCCCCTCATTTTCATTACTCCCCAACACACACAATGAATGGAAATACAAGATTCTACAAATTTTACAAGGTTTAGAAGATCACTTACTTCAAATTCAATCAAAAGTCAATCCAAGACTTGAGTCTTCCCTTTCTGAACAATTTCTAAAGCCACACAATCTAATACAATCACACAATTATAATAAGATTCCAGAATTAACAACACCCAATTCATACATTTTGTAAAATGGATCAACTCAACTCAAAAATCCAATTCCGAAAATGAGGTATGAATTCAAATGTGATTCGCATGTATTTGGGATACATACGAATCTCGCTCGTCTTCCTCCACAATTTCATCCAACAGGTTTATAAGTCATATTTCAAATTCATTTTCTCCTTCTCTCAATCCCCACCTCTTGACCATCCCACCCCCCAACACCCCATCCCTGCCTTTTCATTCCCAATCACTTTAGCCAACAATTTTTCTCTCTATTAATTTTTTAATAGGATTTGATCATTTGTTGCATTCACGTTTAGTTGACATTTGAGATCATTAACTTATCAAGGATTCTATAGCTAATTTTTTTTTCAATAATTATAGTGAAGCTGGAGTTAAATTAATAGATTTCATTAAGTTTAATACTATTACAATGATTCTTTCACATTAGAGAGAGAGTGAGGGAGAATATATTTTTATTAACAATTGTTCACGTGTAACAATATATAAAGTCTCTTTCCCATACACAAATTTATAGAAACCAAGTTTAGAGCAACAACTTATTATTTCATATCTTCCACACTATCAGAAATAAAATTTGAGAAATTAATCACTCAATTATTTGTTACCGCGAATTTTAATTAGAATTATTAATTACTTGTTCGTTTTCTCTAGTACGTACTACTATGGCAATAATATCTATTCCCAGTAGCAGCACAATGTTTCCAATGCCTCAACAAGTACCGCGACAAAATAGAGAGGTAATTTCAAGTTTAAAATTCAACGTTAATAAAACATCTTATTAATATCGGAAATAATCTTCGCTATAATATATGTATCGATCTTCGGTCTGATAATTGTAACTTAATATATTTTTTGGTTCTCATTAGGTTGTTGTGTCCCTGAGGAAATCGGCCGCGCCAGAATGCTCACATTGAATCGGCCTAACCATTTAAATTATTTATCACGCGAAGTGGTATATATATATTTATACATTATGATAAAAATATATGTATAGTTATTAAATGGCTATTGCATGTTCACTTAATTATAAAATTTACTTTATATTGTAGGCATTAACGCTCGGGCAGAACTTTGAGAAAGATGATAATGCTGATTTTGTAATTATCAAGGTAAGGACTAATTAAGGAGTTTTTATTTTGCTTTAGCATCATACATAAATGTACTTTTTCATTTGGTATTAGCTGGCATCTATGTCCTTCAATTTTGGAATGCACAAGTCTTGGGTGGCATAATACACGTAGAACACCAAGTAGAATGCAAATTGTCATTTAGGATCTGTGTGTCGACTTGTTCAATTATATACAAATTTAAATGTTTGTTTGTGCATACGTATGTGTCTCCAACATTAATTTTATGTATTATACCTTTTTGTTTTTGCCTAGTTACCTTAATTATTATGTATTATGCCTTTTGTTTTGGCTTATCAGTTACCGTAATTGTTAAATTTCCCTATTTAATTCTCATTCATTTGCACATATATATAGGGAGCTGGTCGTACTTTTTCTGCTGGTGGAGACTTGCATATGTTCTATGAGGGACGAAACACAAGTAACTAGTTCTAAATTTTCCCTTTATTTCTTTCATTATATGTTAGAATTATTGAATTATTAATTAATTGCTATATGTCCACTTAAACTCATGAGTATACATGTATATTATTTGAAGGGGATTCTTGCCTTGAAGGTGTTTATAGAATCTATTGGCTTTGCTACCACATTCATACTTACAAGAAACCACATGCATATTGCTCTTGTACAGTGGGTAGGGGTGCATCCTTGATGGTTCCAATGAAATTCTCTGTGGTCACTGAGAAAGCGGTCAGTACCAATTAATATGTATCAAAAAGAGCAACTCTAGATACAATGACTCATGAATTGCTGCTAAATATGATATTGCCACTTAAACAAATTATTGCCACGAAATATCTCTTTTGCTTATAATTTTTTTTTTCAAATGTCAGAAATTATTTCTTCTAGAGAAGCGTTTGCTAAGCTTAAAAAGTGGTGATGAGGATACTGTTAGAAGTGTCATCAATGAATTTTCCACAAATATTACAATTGATGAAAGAAGTATCTTGAACAAGTCATGTATCATATAATTAAATTATTATTTTTGAGCTTTTGCTTTGAAATGAAATATTATTAAGAGTAACATTTTTATTTTTCCAATTTACGTGTAGGTTGTCAGTAATCAATGAGTGTTTCTCCAAGGATTCCGTGGAGGAAATTATTGAGTCATTAGAATTACTTTTTGTATTAGGAGCTACTCCTTTTTCTCTAATTTATTTAATTTATTTGTACCCATATCATTGCATACTAAGTTTAAAATATTCAAAAAAATTGTATGCTTAACTTTTCAGGAAGCTGAGGCAAATTTAAAAGAAAATGATTGGATTATGCCAGTGCTTAAAAGCCTAAAGAAAGCATCTCCAACAGCACTAAAAATAACATTAAGATCAGTAATAAATCTTTTATCAAGCGCTCAAAACTATATATATTTTACTAGGAAAAAAGATCAAATTTTCTTCCTAATTTTTTTTTTTAGATAAGAGAAGGAAGAACACAAATTATATCTGAATGTTTGAGAAGAAAATTCAGAATTTCAATGAATATACAACGAACCATAATATCTGGTGATTTCTATGAGGTAAAGTTTAAAATTCTTTTTTAGTATACACATTCTTATGTATTTTATTTATATGTAGAAAGAGGTACACAGTTTGATATTTTTCATTTTAAGTCTAAAGAGATTTCGTTGATTTTTTTTATTTATTAAGGGCATAAGGGCTCGCGTAATTGACAAGGATAAGTCTCCAAAGGTATGCACCTTTTTTTTCTTCGCATAATATATATATATATATATATATATATATATATATATGTCATTTAATTTGGCTTCAGTTGACATATATGTCCTCCAACCTTGGGTGTGGACAAGTAGGTATTTAAATTTGTATAAAATTGAACAAATAGACACATGTGTCTCGTAGGACACTATCTATGACACTAAATTGTCATGTAGGACGCATATGTCTATTTGTTCAATTTTATATAAGTTAAAGTATATATTTGTGCATACCGAAAGTTGAAGGGCATAAATATGAAATAAGGTCATGTTAAAAGGCAC
This sequence comes from Solanum raphanifolium, assembly GCA_036250405.1. Classification (NCBI taxonomy): domain Eukaryota; kingdom Viridiplantae; phylum Streptophyta; class Magnoliopsida; order Solanales; family Solanaceae; genus Solanum; species Solanum raphanifolium. The sequence continues at coordinate 19,023 of JAJOOE010009084.1, forward strand.
GTTTATGTATTAATTTTTTTTCTTTAAGTATTAAATACATAATATTTCTCAATATTAAATAATGATACGTTAATGTGTTCATTAAAATATTTATTTTCATTCATAGTGGAACCCTTCAACTCTTGACAAAGTGCATGATGACCAACTTGACTTAATCTTCAAGCCATTTGAGGATCATGACTTGGAACTTCAAATTCCTATAAAAGAAGAAGAAGAATACAGGTACAAATGAAGTCATTTATCAGTTGCATTTTATCCAACAATAGATTTTGCAATATTATTATTTAATTAGTCATTGATCTTGCATTTGATCTAATAATTATCAGGTGGAGAGGAAAATATGAAAATTCGAGCTATTGTCGTGCCAACCAAGTGAACATTCAAAAGGCATCCCGATCAATATCCTCTCGTGAAAGTGTCCTTGTGTAATTTGTTTTCTGTTATTAGTAACATACAACAAAGTATATAGTAATTTTTTCTAAAACACATATGAAAAAAAAAAACCTACTAGTGGTTTGGTTTGATTTGGTTTGGTATTGGAAAAAAAACCCGATTATATTTGGGTTGGTTTGGTTTTAACTAAAAAAAATCAACCCGAGACCAAACCAACCCGACACTATATATGTAATTTTAAAATTTTATTTTATACATAAAAATATTTACTTTGATATAATTTAAAAATATTTCTTGTACTATTTCATAGCTTTTATCTTTTAATATATTATTTCAAGTTTAAAACTTAGAATTCGGAATGATCCAATAAAGATTATAGTTCATAGATGTTGATAATTAAAATAAAACTTAAATCAAAATCAAACTAATACTAATGCAAAAAAAAATATCAATTCAACACTAAGAATGACAATGATATAGAATATTTGCTCTTTAGTTTTACATTGGTTTAGACAATTAAAATACATAATCTAATTTTAATTTTCCTTAAATATTTAGTAATGTAACTAATACTTATTAAACTTATTTTAGCATGATTTAGTACTTTTAAATTATGA
>JAJOOE010009086.1:0-27742 GCA_036250405.1 Solanum raphanifolium
TCAAGCTTCTTCTTATTCATTTTAAATTGTCGGAGTTACACAATTAAAACGAAATTACATATAAACCCCTCATAGAACCTCATTATAAAGTCAACACAAAGTCATAGGCTCTTGCTTAACCTATCATTTTTTCCGAGTCGTTACATCAAGGGTTGGCTGTCACCCTTGATTTCTGACACTACCCCAAGGTCGTTTTAGGCTGGAGCACCGATAGAGAAGAAGGACCTCAACATAAACGCTCGTTATTGGTTTGGATTTATCAGCAACACGATTATGCCTTCACAGAATAAGTCAATTCTCCGCCACCCAAAGGCAGCCTACCTTGGATATATCATACCCAGGAAATGGCTTAATTTGGGTCTGATTATTGAGTAGGAGATATTCATGAGGCCCAAGCACCGCCAGACCTTTATGCCCTTTCCGGTGTTGAACATCGAGTTATGTCGTCATGCTAGAGTTCCACGTGACTAACTTCGAGCTCCACTTCTTTCGACATTTCTTGCACTTTTGTTGCTCCCCTGCCACCTAGATCTGCTGATGGTACTACAACCTCTAGGCCTTCGATCACCTAGGCCATGCTTCTCAAGATGGGGTACCTTGCCCTCTCTACTGATGTGCGTTCCCGTGGTGATTGAGAGAGTTCTTACTGCTACATTGACACATCTCAGGGCATCTATTGATGCCCTCACAGTGGTAGTAAAGGTTTGTGAGAGAGGACAGGGTGCTAGTGAGGAGGTGTGATGTTTGCATAATCAAGACACAACTTCCTATGCAAGTGTCTACGATCGTACAATAGTATAGTAACACAACAAAGGGTTGGGGTAGAGTCCCAATGGAGTGGGCGTGAGAATTAGTGGTTAAGTGCTAAAGCTAATCATAGCTAAAGACCTGGGCGAATGAAAACATAAATAATTAAAAAGGGTGACGCAAGTGTCAAGTATCAAATGGGGGTTTGTAAGCAAGAAACAACTAAAACAGTGAAAATGATGAAAAATACAAGTATGGAGACGAGATTCTTGGGATGTGATAGGAATACGGGATAGACTAAATCATTGGGTACATGCTTTTGATAGTAAATTCATTGAGTATTTGTGACTAGGCTAGACTTTAAGGGGGATAAGCTCTCTCTCGACCAACTTACCATGTTTTAAATGCGTTCCTCTTTGACACCCACTTGCCACATGAAGAACAACCTCTGCCTTAACCCACTCACTCTCTCAAGCTGAGTGTGTGGACATGGGACTAGGGTTCACTCTCTCGAGCTGAACCTCATGTCAACCCACTCACATTGGCCATCAATTTAGTGGTCTTAGTTTTACGACCTCTTTCTTGAGCAAGCCAAAAACAAATATATGAGATTATATTTGCAACTAAAACCTCATTAAGTTCATCCACAACCACTAAACGAAATCACATTTAAACTACAAATAAACTATCAGCAAGCAAGACCCAACAACTAATCTAACCCATATTCACAAAATCACACCCCAAGAAATTGGGGTTTTAGCTACACATGTAAAAGAGATGAAGACGTATACCAATATCAGTTTCCTTCAATGGGTATGCAATATTAGGTCTTCAAACAAGCCAAAAGTGAAGAATCCAAGAGACCCAAGTCTAATTTCTTGAAGATAAAACCCTTGAAAGCTCCAAGTTCTTCAAAACCCTCTCTAAAACTTAGAGAGAATATCTTCAAAACTCTGTCTCCAAATTAATAATCTAAAAACTAGATTAAATAAGGTAAAATTCCTCTCCATTTAACTAGTATTTATAGTTTTTAGAAAATGTGCTCTGAAGGATCTTTCGACGACGTTAGTCGAGATTACCGATGCACTCGGCGATCCACCCTTTGGTCGACTTTGTCACCTTTAATCAGTTTGCTTCAACATCTTTGTGTATTGGATCAGTAGGCGATGTAGCACTGCTTCGCGGAGTCACTTAGCGATACGCCGATTGCGCCTTTTCACCGCCGATTTGCTCCTTTCCTTCAAGGCTCAGCACACTGGAACAAAAGGCAAATATGGGATATATTGGTGATTCGCCGAATGGGTTCGGCGATTCGCAGATCTTCATTTCTTCGTTCTTTAGCTTCGTTTGCTCCTTTTTGCTCGATAGTGACCATGTTTTCCCTCAAACTTCAAATACCTGAAACTTAAAGGTTTTCATCAGATATAGAGATAAAACATGCATCTGAGAACACTAATTTCATCAACATATAGCCCTAAATGAGTCGAAATTGTGGTCTCATTAATACCCCCAACTTAAACTTTTGCTTGTCCTCAAGCAAACTCAAGTTTAGCCATTCAAAAAGGGTGTCTTGAATAGTGCTGCACAAGACTCGATCATGAATGCACACAACAAGAATCAATTTATTTATGCAAATATCAATTGTGCACTCAAATATTCAAGTAGTGACTCACCAATATCAAAGAATCTCAAGCTCACAATACTTGCCTCAAAATGCAAGTTCAGTCTCAACTAGAGTGTTCGAATGCCCTCACAGAAAGAATGATTCCATATTCGCACATAATGATTTAATCATTTAAAGTTCAGGAATCATATGCAACGCTCACACTCACAAAGGCCAAAACAATGCATGCTTTCACCCATAGGTTCGCTGGTATTTTCCAATCGACATTTGTTTCAGCTTATACAAGATCAAAATAGTCTTTTTAAGGCTTGTAATGGGGCTGAATGCAAAGGTATGGTCATTTAGGCTTAGTGTCTTTCATCCTCATGAGATGTGGTATTCACAACACTCCCCTTCCTTTTCCTTCATCATTTTTGCTAGTGCTCTAAAGTCATCCCATTATTCACTTCCCATGGATTATTTGGAATCTCCATTTCTTTGGTACTTTATTCCACAATTTTCTTTTTCATTCTTTTTCTTTACTTTTTTTATATGGAGGGGTTCCCTTTTTCTCAACACCACAGGTTAAGGGAGACTTTTCTTGCACTTCTTGACTTTCCCTTTTGTTTTCACCCCACCCACAACTTAAGTTTTCGGCCTAAGTTAGCTAGTCAATTAACCACAACTCAAGAGGATTATAGGTAGTGGATAAAGAAGGTTTAGTATCTATCAAGTTTCTTCCAAAGAAAGGTCAGGCTCAAGGGGTGTTCAACAGAGGTTCACACATGCTCACAAGGTAGGCCAAAAAGGGGTATATGTCAAATTGGTTCACACTCTTTAAATCGACTAAGATCACATCAAGAGATAGCTTACTTAGTAGATCGGACCAATGGGGCAAATTCTAGGATCTATCATGCATGTTTCAAAGTAAGCTCATCACACTAGGCATCAAAACTATAGTCAAACAAGACTCCACACTTTTGCTAGTGTGCAACAGTCATTACAAGAGACTTGATTCATTACTAGGCTAGTCAAAACGAGATGCAAAGAGTTCACATATTGTCTATGCAACTTCACTTGGCATCATCGTAGATGCATATTCATGTTCGTTCGATTGAGACCACTATTCAAGTAAACGGTATTTATTGGGACCGAGACTTAAATTTTGCAAAAGAACAACCATATTCATCACACAAGAGGTGGAATTTTTTTTGGACGGGTTAGAATCATTTTGTACTATAAAATAAAAGGAGCAATAAGCTCAATCATCCATAGAAACAGATAAAACACAATTTTAAAGCAGAACAACTCAGATATATACACAAAACACAACTATCAACACAAAAGGTGTGGGCCTCAACCCACCACAATTAAAAAGTATTTGTCCTCAAATGCAACTAAAAGTATCCAAAAGTAAAAATATTATAAGACAGAGATAGAGGTAAAGAAAGGTCATGTATATGCAGTCTCTCTCTCTGTCGGGGTCTCGGTGGCTGGTGTAGCAGTCTATATATGGGCATCAGTGCCCGAAGTACCCTCATACGGAATAGCAATGCCAGATCCACTAGGAGCAGTTATGGATGTCTTAGTGGGCAATGTCTGGATCACCGGCTGCACAACCGTCTCTATAAGGTCATGCAAGTCTCTAAATATGCCCTCATCTCTGCCTTCATGTGTCTCCTCAGCATGTATTGATATCAACTCCTCATCGGTCTCTGCATCCAACTCTGCATGTGTTGTCCCATCCCCCTGCACATCTCTAGTGGTAGCCGGAGGAATTCTCGAGGTCTCAGGAGCATCCTCATCATTTGCATCCCGCATCAGTGAAGTGAAGTACGTAGCCTTCAAATAGTCTACATCCTTCCTTAAACTCGCAACCTCGGTTTTTAAAGTCGTCACATCAGAGGCCTCCCCCTGTCTTCTCTCACAAGCAATGACTCTCACTGTCAAGGCATCAACAGAAGTCTGAAGGGGGGTAAGTGCTGCTAGTATGGCCCTATCGATCATCTCCATAACAGACCTCTTAAGTCGGGTAGCTCTCACATCTGCTGAATAGGTCAACTGCCCCATCTTCAGGATCATGTCCTGAGTAATCCTGGCAGGCTGGGAGGATGAGGAAACACGTGGAGCATGTGAAGAAGAGGAAGAAGGAGCGGGTATACCGGAGGGCTCAGAAGCTGGAGTAGGCGACAGTGCCTCTGCTGGTAACGAGTCAACATTGTCCTCTAGAGAAGTATCTACTGGAGCTTCTCTCCTCCTATCAACCTCCTCTCGTGTGAACTCGGCCTCTATACGCCGGATATCAGTGGAAGAAGACGGGGTGACCTCAACATCCCTCGTAGTGTCACGATGTACTCCAGCTCGCTAGCATAACTCTGTGACCAGAACTGGAAATGGCAGAGATGTCAGCTTCTGGTTTGCTCTCATGGCCATCTCCTATGAAATCAGTAGTCTTAAATCAATCCACCTCCTCTCCATGATAGAACCAAGGCAAGCCGCCTTAGGATGGCGCAGAATAGACTCATTCTGGGATGGCATTATAGTGCTGCTGCTAAAGCCAAACTAGAACCTAGAGGTTATGTTCATGTCCATCTTCTCAATGGGAGCTCCTGCATCCATCTACCTCGGGGTGGTGTCAGAAATCATCGGAGCCAACCTACCATTCAAATCATCCAGGGACTGAACAATCGGCAACCCCTCGTAAGGGAGTGTTGAGTGCAACAGTCTACCTAATACAACATTAATATGCTTGTTGTGACACTCCACCTCCTTGCCTCTGACCATGACTGACTTTACCGATTGAAATTCATTTGCCTTCTTCTTGTTCTTAGGCACCAACTCCCCATAAGCAATGTAAAACTCTCTTACCCAGGAAGGAATGTGAGGGTGTCGGGGCCGTGTGAACTGCTCTAATCCATGCAATGGGAGAGTTTCAAGCACATTAAGATGCTTGCCTTCCAGACCCTCTATAAATAGTAACTTCTCCTCTATGATGGTCTGTAAGCCATCACCTTTCAATCTATTTAACAGCCTCGGTGGAGGAACTATAAGGAGTACAGGGGTGACTGGAAGTCCCTGAGCTGGCACTGAATCTGTTTACGGAGGCGTGACAGTTGGAGAGTTCTGGTAGAGGTGGGCTGAGATCTATCCCGGAGTTCATTCCTTCGATTAAGCAGAGGATGCTCATCGTCTGGTTCAGAAAAGGATACTTCAATAGCTGCTCCTTTCCTAGCTATGTGCTTCTTCCTCTTTCCTTTATCTCCCGGTTGGAGGTCATCCCCTCTCCTCTTCAGAGTTTTTGATCCTCCGTCGTTTATTGTCATGCCTTTTGTTTTTTCTAGGCCGGTTCGGTTAGATTGGTGCGTACCATATCTGCAAGACATCGACAGAAATTAAAAAAACAAAATCAAACTCCAGCACAACAAATCTTGTTGAAGATAAACTCGGCGTTCCAGTCGGCGAGTCACCAAATTGTTTTGGCGAGCTAAGCATGGCTCGCCGATTGGGGTTTGCTAAAAAATTAAGGCAAGTTGTCGATAAGAGAGTCATTACGGTGATTCGCTGACTACTTTCAGCGAGGAAGGGTTTGTCCGCCGAAAGTTACAGTGCATAAGGGTCTCAATGGTACAAATCAAGAGCGATAAAGAGTACTTTTGGCGAGTCGCCGAGTGCGTTTAGCGAACTCAGGTGTCTCGCCAAAAGTTACAGACTCAAACCAAAAACTTGACACAAAATTAAACGCGAGATGAAGAAAATAGGTGAACCACCGAGTGATTCGGTGAGCTCAACTCAGCTCACCGAATGACCCCACGTGCCCATTTTCAACCCACCTTCTCGAATTCAATTCCGCAGCCCCTGAAATTGAAATCAAATCACGAACTAGTGGAATTCAAACATGACCTATACTACCTATCACCCCGGAATACTCAGACTTCTTCCAGATTTGCCGAATTTAGCCATTTGACGATATTTGCTCTTAAGAGTGGTGTCATCCATTCTCTCATTGCGCAAATTTTCAAAATTTAGCACAAATGCGGGCTACTCAGACTTCACCCAATTAATTTAACCACACACAATCATAATCCAAATAATTAGAAAGCACAAAAGCTACGGGCATTTGACAATCAAACATTACGGGCAAGATTTCCAAGTTCAAATACGAATTTTGATCATTCTAACCTATCAGAGAGGCCCAGCACACATCACTACGATACTATTATTGCAAAAGAGTTCAAAATTTTCAACAATAAATTTGGGGTTCGGAAACCAACCTTAGATGCTGATTAAAACACGATTGAAAAGTTAGGCGGCAAAGTATTCCAACTCCGAGGACAAATCAACAAACTAAAATGATAGCAAAGGGCTAAAATAAAGAAAATACTATGTTAGTGTGAATTAGGAGGTTTAAGAGCAAGGAAAAGTGAAGAATTTCAAATTTGAAGTTATAAACCATCCAGTTCAGGCCTGTTCGGTGACGTTAGTCGCACTCACCAATTTACTCGGTGATTCATCGAGTGATCACCTGCCCCACCGATTGCTAAAGCTCTTTCCTTTTCTTGGGGTCAAGACGGCGGTCAACATCTATGTCGGCGACACGCCGAACTGCTTCGTAGGTCCACCGAGTTTTACAAGCTCTGACTTAACCTTCAGTTGAGCCAAATGGCGGGTCACTTCGGACACACCGACCTCTTCAACGATTTGTCGACTGACCATTTTACTTGCCAACCTGTATTTTCCAAACACTTTTAGCTTCTAAACCTACGCCACTAACACACCATTATTTATAAAAGCAAAATAATAAAGCATTTAAAACCTTGGGTTGCCTCCCAAGAAGCGCCTTATTTAACGTCGTGGCTCTTAGCGAGCTATTAGTCAAGCTTCATTACTAGGGATAGACCTAAAGCTACTAGGAAACCCTCATTTACTGCTAGGGTAGATATGAGGCAATGCGTGGTCCAAGAGGTCTTCGATCAACTTGATTGATCTTGAGTGAGAGCCACTTATCTGATTCAGCACCTCTATGCTTTCCTTCATTTCTTCTAGCATTCTATCTTGCTCATAAAGCTTTTGGAGAATGATCAATAGCGTATCCTCGGTACGTTTATTTTCATTGCTCCTAGACCTTTCTCCCTCATGAGGGACATATACCTCCATTCGCGGTTGCACTGGTTTTCCACCTCTGAGATTTTGGTGGCCAAGTCGTTCAGCTGAGTTACTAGTGCAGATAACTTTAAGTCACCCTCGACTTCTTCATTTGTTTCAGCCGACTCGTCAACGTTTCCCTCAGCCATGCTTAGGTACCTACCAACATTAACAAATTCAAAGGAAAACAAAACTAAAAATAAAGTTAGTAAGCTATGAATAACAAAGGCAAAATTCGTCTTAAACAAAAAACTTTCACATAACACCACTCCCCGGCAGCGGTGCCATTTTGCTGTTTGTGTAATCAACACACAACTTTCGATGCAAGTGTCAACGATCATACAATAGTATAGTAAGCCAACCAAGGCTTGGGGTTGAGTCCCAAGGGAGTGGGCGTGAGAATTAGTGGTTAAGTGCGAAAGTGCTAAAGCTAATCATAGCAAAAGACTTTGGCAAATGAAAACATACCAAATTAAAAAGGGTGACGCAAGCGTCAAGTATCAAATGGGGGTTTGTAAGCAAGAAACAACTAAAACAGTGAAAATGATGAAAAATACAAGTATGGAGATGGGATTCTTGGGATGTGATAGAAATACAGGATACACTAAATTATTGGGTACATGTCTTTGATAGTAAATTCATTGAGTCTTTGAGACTAGGCTAGACTTTAATGGGGATAGGCTCTCTCTCGAGCAACTTACCCTGTTTCAAATGCGTTCTTCTCGTACAATCACTTGCCGCATGAAGAACAACCTACACCTTAACCCAGTCACTCTCTCGAGCTGAGTGTGTGGACATGGGATTAGGGTTCACTCTCTCGAGCTGAACCTTATGTCGACCCACTAACACTGGCCATCAATTTAGTGGTCTTAGTTTTACGATCTCTCTCTCGAACAAGCCAAAAACACATATATGAGATTATATTTGCAACTACAACCTCATTAAGTTCATCCACAACCACTAAACAAAATCACATTTAAACTACAAATAGACTATCAGCAAGCAAGACCCAACAACTAATCTAACTCATATTCAGAAAATCACACCCCAAGAATTTGGGGTTTTAGCTACGCATGTAAAAGAGATGAAGACGTATACCAATATCAATTTCCATCATTGGGTATGCAAGATTAAGTCTTAAAACAAGCCAAAAGTGAAGAATCCAAGTGACCCAAGTCGAATTTCTTGAATATTAAATCCTTGAAAGCTCCAAGTTCTTCAAAACCCTCTCCAAAACTTAGAGAGAATATCTCCAAAACTCTGTCTCCAACTTAATAGTAAAAAAACTAGATAAAATAAGGTAAAATTCCTCTCGAAAAACAAAAGTTGATGTAAAAGCCTTGAATTTAAGGTATGTGAGCTAAGAACAAGACAAGGACACTAACAAGCAAAACAGAACAAAACAAGCTAAAAAAGTGGAGAAAAGCACTCCTGGTGATCGCCAAGACCACTCGGCTGTTCGCCGAGTGGCTCTTTAGCTTGCATAAAGTTCCAGTGTGCTAGCCCTGGGAAATAAACCAAGTCGGCGACATAAATTGGGTATTCGGTGAATCACCGATCAGTTCCACGACAATACACTCGATCATCTAAAGTTACGGGACCTGGGATGCTGAGAACCAATGCAAACTAGCGATGGAAGAAAGCAAAGGGCGGAACGCTGAATTAATCAACGAGCCCGTCTTATATCGCCTAATAGACTTTCAGGCTAAATTTTGGGAAACTATAAATTTGATTTTAAAAGGGATTTTGATGAGTTCTCTCCCAGATATTGCAATTCCCATTTTAGACTTAAAGTTTTCTCTTAGTTTGTAGTTCTTATTTTAGACTTTGAACATTTCTAATCTTAAATCTGAGGATTTGCAAGTGGGTTTCTAAATTTCTTCAGTTTGGACCATTGTAAAGACTTGGGAACATTTACCCAGATCCTGGCGAATGAATTTGGTAATCGTTTCCCTATTTTTATGATGTGTGGTTAAAACCCTAATTCTTGGGGTGTGATTATGTGATTATGGGCTAAATTAGCTTATAGGTATTTATTAATTATTAATTTAAATGCTATATTGAAGTGGGTTTAATCATTATCTTTGTTTTAGTCTCTGAATTGTAGTTGCAAATGCAATTCTAACTTTGAGTTCTTAGCTTGCATGAGAGAGAGGTTTTGGAACCAAAGCTCTTGATTAATGGTTTTTAGGTATTGGATTGAAATGGGTTCAGCTCGAGAGAGTGAATCCTAAACCCAATCCTACTCATCTTGATCGAGAGAGAGGACGTATTAAGGTTGTGGATTGTTCTTAATTGCTAAGCTTGTTGATGTGCGAAAGAAATCAATCGAAATGTGATAGTTGTTTGAGAGAAAAACTATTTCATTCATAGTCTAGCCTACCTACTGATATGTAGCTATTTATTAGTAGTTTCAATTAACCATATCATGAAATTTTCCTATAATCGATCACATCCCGAGAACTCCTCTCTATATTGTTATTTCATTATTGTTTGATTGCGTTGTAGATGATAATTGCAAAACCAAAACCCCCCATCTGAGATTCGTTGGCACCCCTTTAGACTTGTTTACATGTATTTTTTGATAATATCTATTCCTATAACTAGTTAGACCACATTTGTACTTCATAATTGTATTTGAACACGTACCTCTCCCTGTTGTTTGACCCCAACTCTTTGTTGGGTTTTATACTGCTTAACGATCGTTAGCACCTAGAATTCGATGAGAGTTGCTTGAAACATTAATCAACACACTATCTCTACTAATGCAACTATTGAGGAGATAATATCAAAGCAATGCTCAACTCAAGGAATAAAATCAAACACCCATTTGTGAAGACAATCTTTAGATTTTGCACTTTTTTAAATATTGCATGTAGAATTGATATGTTGCTTTTGCTTTTAGAAATAGTTGTTACTAGGTAATTTACAGGCTTTGTGCGGGCATAAATAATCTTTCTAAGTTTTTGAGAAACCTTTTCAATAATCGACTGATATAAGAAAAAAAAGAGTAAATTTTAGTAGGTTTTTAGAACATTTCAACAGATATAAATGATTTGACATTATCACATATCTCAATAATTATAAATATATAATTAATGATTAAAAATATCTTGATATCTAATCATTTTTATCTTTTACATAATTTATCATAATATATGTTTGATGATATAATTGTCTTGTTAAAATTGAGTGATGCTCTAATGTAGCGATTAAACATCACTTTTTCAATTTTTTTGTACCTGAAAAAGAATCGGATAATTTTATGGTTAGAATAACTCCCTCTGAAAAAAAATTATGTGAAAGTTTTCGATAATAAATATTAGTTATAAATAAGTTAACATCGTTAAAAATGTACAACACAACAACATAAATAAATTGTTTTAGAGACAATCTACTTGTCTGAGGTCAAACGTTAACCACTTTTCGTTATTGTTACTTTGTTACTCTAACAAAATTTATAGAAGGAGAAGAATAAATCTGAAACAAAAACAAAATAATATTGTTGACCACTTTAGAAATTCATTCTTCAATAAACTATTGCCTTGAAGGCCCTTCTAGATGCTTCATCAATGCAACTTTACGACTTGTTCAGAAATATGTATGTATAATTTTTGCATTATGAAAATAAAATTAGATAAAAATATTGGATTCTAGACTCATGTTAAAGAAATATTCTTGAACATTAAATTTTTTAAAATGAGTCTAACCTAGATAACTCAAATGCTCAGTAATGACTTGGGACATTACGGACAACAAATCTATGTTAATAGACATATCTTATGTAGTTTAAGATATTACTTGTATTTAGAGTCGGTTATGTTTCATATTCTTCAAATTAAATTTTATGAAAATAGTCATAACTCACACCAAAAATATTTAGAAGAGCCAAATGAGAAGGAAAAAGAGAAAATCATTAAAAGGACGAAAATTTTGTCCAAGTGAGATAATATACATACCAAACGAAAAATAATCAATACAATTTTAATGAAATAACAAAACAGCCAGAAAAAACATACATTAAAGGGAGTAAACTAAACGATATCCAATGATGATAACAAATCATTCTAACTAGAAAAGTTCCCATGTTTTGGAATAACATACAACAAAAAATTGACTAAAACTTCAATCAACTTTCAATCCTTAATATACTCATAATATCCACTGATAAAATTTAGTAAAAATAGATAACAACATAAAAACCAAAATATATGGGCATGCAAAGTTATTAACTCTTAGAGAATTTTTTGAAGAACACAAAATCTCATCCTTGTATGTGAAGGAATGACGTTGTTGATAAAGAAATTATAGATTTGTAAGAGTTTTTTTTATTGTACCTTCAACAATTTCAGTAGAGAAAAGTTGCTTGAATACCCAATTAATGTTTGCTGTTTAATCTATACTAACAAATACTTATAACAATAACTTTGCATAAACATAAGTCTAAAAAATAACAATTAATAATATAAGCATAAATTAATGACTTTAAACAAACATACAAGGATCTTCAAAAATAGAATGAAACAGAATAGAAAAAATTGAGCCCATTGAATGCACAGTGTCCCGTTAAGGAAATTATTCCCCTCTAGTACCTGGTGTTTAAAGGAATAGATCCTCTCAAGATAGACCGATTTTATCACTAGTGTATTAATACAAAAAAAAAAGTGTCAGTGAGCCATTCAACATGAGCGAAAAATATATAAATATTTAATTGTCCAGAAGAAGAAGAAGAAGAAGAAGAAGTTTTTGTTGTTTTAAAATGAGAGGAAAGTCCTCTATTTATAGACAACAAAGGGTAGTATGAAAAATGATTATTGTGTATTATTGGAAAGGTTACAACTCTTTAGAAAAGTTACAACCCTTCGAAAAGGTCACAACCTTTCATAAAAGTCACAACTTTTCATAAAAGTGCAACTCTTCATAAAAGTCACAACTTTTCGGAAAGGTTACAACCTTTCATTAAAGGCACAACTTTTCATAAAAGTGGCAACTCTTCATAAATGTAACAATTTTTCATAAAAGTCACAACTTTTTATGAAAGGGGAAGGCTAGTTCTGAAATAAAATAAATTAAAAGGGAATTTTGGTTTGTGGTGGCTCCACATAGGCGGGCTTAGGGTTCTCTTTGATATATATATATATATATATATATATATATGATTTGTTGAACAACACAAATACTGAGCCAATTCATGTAAATTATAGAAATGGAAAGGTAGTTCCTCATAAAAGACGATGTGGAGATGGTAGTGATAGTGACATAATTTAGAGAACATAAAAGTGAAATTAATTCAAAAAAAGGACAAGGCTCTCAAAATGGAAAGAGTCCTCGGGCTTTCTAGCAAAGAAAATAATCTTAATGTGAGTGATGTGAATGTTCATGGATTACATTCTCTTGGATTGAGAAAAATCACTAATCAAATATCTAAGTGAAATGACGGAAATTAGGCAAAAACTAGTTGATGTGATTTTCATGAAGATATCGCAAAAAAAACTAAAGCGTCAGAGAACTCCAAAGTTCCACTTGATGAGTGACTTTCTGAGTGGAAAAAGCTACTTTGAAGAGGAGTAGTGCTAATGTAGAAAATTGTTTAGTGGACACCATGCTTGTTGAGCAAGATACAGTTGGTGTTGCACCTAAGTATGAGGGTATCAAGATTTTCCAAAATAAAACATATCTCATGAAGATGATTGTAGGTTAGGGATGCATAACATAGATAGTAATATGTCTAAAGGATTGAAGGTGTTTAGTCAAAATAAAAAAACTATGAGAAGTTCCATGGAAATTGAAGTTACTGATTTGTGTCCAAGAGAGAATGGATTTGATAGAAACAATGTCATCTACAGAGTTGTAGTGTAAGTGTGAACATTAATAATACATGTGATAAGGACTCTAGAGTAAGAAGAAAGAAACATAAGCAACCGGCTCAAGTTGTCGGTGGATGATCTCTTCAAACATTGGAAGGGAAACAGATTGTCTTGGAACTAAAAGATCTAATGCTAATATTTTGATTCAATTATCACATGTTTCCATAAGTACCATAAAAATTGAACGTCATTTGAGGAATAATAATGAATCATCGCATGGAAAATGATGGGACTCTAATCTGAGGAAGTTTCGAGTAGATACACATGTCTTTTATAATTTGAATGTGGTTTGCAAACAAGAATTTACAAAGAGAAAGTTTATCAAAGGAATAGATGTTGTACAAATGTCCATTGGTATGGGAATGGTGACTTCTCAGCCAGAGAAAACTATTTCTTTTAAAGAAAAGTTAGACAAAACATTAAGCAACTTTAGGAATACTTAGAAACATTTAGAAAATGATACAATCCAAAGCAAGAACATACCAATTAATTGGCCATTAACTCTATAGAATGGAAATAAGAGTGGTGATCCTCCTAGGTAAAATGTGTTTGAATCATACCAATCTTAATAAAAGGAATGAACGTTTTACAAGACATAAAATTGTGCCAGAGTCAACTCGCTCTTTCAGAGAAAGAGTGAACCATCATAAAGAGCGACCTGAGTCAGGCACAATTATATGTCTTAGAATAGTGTTCACTCCATTTTGTTAAAGTGATCTAATGGAACCACATTTCACTTAAGAACATTACCACTACTATTTCCCTTCTATAGAGTCAATGGACAAGTTGATATGCTCTTGCTTTGGATTGTGTCATTTTCACCATGTTCCTGAGCATCTTTAAAGTTACTTAATGTTTGGTCTAGTTTTTCTTTAAAAGATATCTCCTTCATTTGCTGAGAAGCCACCATTACCATACCAATCGACATTTGTACTACATATTTCCCTTTTGATAAACTTTCTCATTGTAATGTCTTGTCTATAACCACATTCATATGATACCAGATATGTCTATCTTCGAGAAACTTGCTCAAATCGGAGTCCCTTTATTTTCCTTGTGATGATTCATTTGTTATCCTTAAATGACGTTCAACATTTATTGTACTTATGGGAACATATGATGATTGAATAGAATATTAGCACCGAATCCATTAGTTCCAAGCCTAATGTTTTGTCCTTTCAAGAGCTTTTGAAGAGAATATCGACTAACAACTTAAGCTTCATTCTTATGTTTCTTTCTACTTAGTCCAAATCCCTTATCTCTTGTATTCTTAATCTTCACAGTTTTGCTATCATTAGCAGCTGACGTTGTTTGATAACGATCAAATCACCCTCCAAAACCAATTAAAAGAGTGAGTGATCGACCTTAGTAAAAACCCAACGAAGAGTCGCGGTCGAATCCCACAGGGAATGGTATAATATGGAGAATTCTTTATCGAGAGATTTAGACTTTAAATTATCTTATTTGGAATAGTAAGAAGAATTGGTTGGATGGTACCACCAACTTAATATAAGCTTTGTTGTCAATTATCAAGATTAAACTAGAATTTGAACAAAATGAAAAGTTATCAAGCAATCTAGGGGTGCGGGGATTAGATATCAATGTCATTGTCATGATCCAGACCATTGTGATTGGCACCCACACTAACACTCCGGTGGGAAAACCACTACGACAACCCAAACCAACCAACTAATCTAAAAACTAAGGCATTTAAGTATACGAAATGAAAATAATAGCTAAAACTAAAGTTCCATAAACTTCAACAAAAGATCTAACAACTAATAATGCGGAAGAAATAACCTAGAACCTGAAAGTCAATGTACCAAAACATCTAAAGTTCAACAAGTCTAAACAAGAAGGGATACAACCCCAATCTAATGAACTAATCAATTAACTAGAACATAAGTCTAAGTCCAAAAATGGTGGACATAGACGAAAGAAAAGCAATGGCAGCCCGAAAAAATTGGCTCACCCTTGAATTCAAACGATCATTGATCTCCTAAGCGAGGTCTGTTAGTAGCCGCTTGAAGATGCCCTGTACTCAACAAAAATAAGAGCAAGTGCAGTATCAGTACACAACACAGTGTACTAGAAGGATCACACGGCTATCCCACTAAGTGCAACATAAGTAAGTCATTACAACAATATAATCACATGCATATGTCAAACATAACAATATTATCAACATTTACGAACAACGAACAACTTCACATTTTATATCAAATCATTGGTCCTGTCATGGAACCCAAACTCAAACAGTTAGCATATCGGAACGTGGTAGCGGATTCAAATGTTATGTAGGAATGTGGCTACCGATCCCATATTTATGCCGGAACGTGGCAACCGATCCAAGTTAGTTATGTCGAAACGTGGCAACCGATCCATTCACACACCACAATCACAATCACAAGTATATTTTAAAGATCATACATTTAAGTCATGATTTCATCGCAAGCATAATTCATCCATCTCAATTACAACAAGTGTGATCAATAATGCAACATTCATATACATACATGTATCATAATGAAGCAAGAACAAACATACATCACACAATCATAAAATCACAACCATCACCTACCTCGAAACAAGCTTCAAACCCTAAGACACTCTATCCTTCCCTTTCCACATTCGTTCCGCTTGTTCTTGGTCTACAAAAAATCAATGTAATATGGAAATCAATAAACAATAACTAATTACCCGAATTACTAACAATTCTATGAACCCTAGATCAAACCCATGATCCCAAGAATACAAATTAGGGTTGTTCCACCATAGAATCTATATCAAACCCCCATAAATATTTACCCATTCTATTACGTTCTACAGATCCAAAAACGGATTCAGGGAGTGAAAACCTTACATTTAGCCTCAAGAATGGTGGAAATTGACTAGGAGACGCCTGGGGTTCATTTTTAGCTCTAAAAGTCGAAAAGTGCATAATAAGGTCATTTAGAGGTTTTTAACGACCTTAAGTCGCATCGAGCCCGCCACAACAGCCCTCACCCCGATGTAGCGTCCCCGCAAGAGCGGTAAAAACACCTGCCAAGGCTGCTTGCATGAACCAGTGAGCTATTTAATAATTCCAAAATCCTCATTTCACAACACATATCTAACCAACGACGCTAAAAAAATACCATTTACGCTAAGATCGATTTCGGCAGTTCTATTCGCCTGAATTCAATTATTTAATGTCATACGGATTCCTTAACGAGTTCTCTAACTACTATTGTAATCAAAATCATAAATAATTCACCCAATTGTTACCATATTTCCCTACACCTTAATGACTCCGATTTCATCCAAATCTAGACTAGGTTGGGAAATTTCAGTTTACTACAAAAAAGTTTATCGACCCAAATTTTTTCCCCATTGGCTTTGCTATAACGACGGGAATAGGTCGTTACAATAGATACCAATTTACCCATCACTCGTCCTCGAGTGATAAAACTTAGGAAAAATAGGCTAAAGAAGGAATCAAGTAGTACTTGAATCAACGAACAATTAGGGATACATGTCTCGCATGTCCCTATTGGTTTCCCAAGTTGTTTCCTGAACTAGACAATGCTTCCATTGGACTTTCACGGACTTAATCTCCTTGGTCCTCAACTTACACACATCATGATCAAGAATTGCAATTGGTTCCTCCTCTTATTGGAGGTCCTTGTCTAGCACAATTGAGTCCCACTTAATGATATAATCTCTGTCACCATGATATATCTTCAACATAGACACATGAAATACCGGATGAACACCCGATAGATTAGGAGCTAATGCCAATGTATACACTACCGGTCCCACAAATTCAAGAATCTCAAATTGACGAATGTATCTAAGACTTAGCTTACCTTTATTGCTGAATCTCATCACCCCTTTTATGGGTGATACCTTAAGAAGAACATTATCACTGATTTGAAACGCCATGTCTCGTACCTTATGATCCGCATATTTTTTTTTGTCTACTCTGGGCTGCTAAAATCTTAGATTGGATGCTCCTCACCTTATCTTTAACATCCTTCACTAAATCAACCCCCAAATGTTTCATACCCCAGCCTCGAACCATCCTATGGATCATCTACATCCCCTCCCATAGAGTGCCTCAAATGGTGCCATATCTATGTTGGAGTGATAACTACTATTATAAGAAAATTCACACAAAGGTAAGAACTTATCCCAATGTCCTCCAAAGTCAATCACACATGACCTCAACATTTCTTCTAATACTTGAATAGTCCTCTCCGATTGCCCGTCCGTCTGTGGATGAAAGACTATACTAATAGTGAGTTGTGTGCCCAATTCATCATGCAATTTCCTCCAAAACTTGGATGTGAATTGGGTACCACAGTCTGGAATGATATAAAGGGGCACCCCACGCAACCTCACTATCTCTTTCACATAAACTTTAGCAAATTGTTCAGCATTATAATCTTTTCTTACCGGAATAAAATGGGCTGACTTAGTCAATCTATCAACCACTACCCAAATACACTACAACATTTTAGACCTACAGCCACACTAAATCTGGACAACACTTGTAAAGTGTTGCCAAAAATGGGGACGCTTTTAAAGTGTAGCCCAAGTTTTTAACTTTTGGCATCGATAATATTGGCAATACTTGTAAAGCGTACTCTTTAATGGTATAGGCTACACTTTATAAGCGTTGTTACAGTATGAAATAAATGGAAACAACTATTTACATATATGGCCACACTTTTAAAGTGTCCTATTTTAATAATTATAAAAACAACACATTACAAGTGTGGCCTTAAAATTTTCACTAAAATATTATATTCCCTCGAACATTTTTAAATCTCCCTCCCATTTTTATTGGCCAAAAATAATTGAAATAAAACATTAACAATTCATAAAAAAATTTCTCTTTCTCTAGGACACTCTCTACTCTTTCTCGAGAACACGCTTTTCTCCAGAACTGATCCAAAAGTTGAGTTGAAGATCAAAGAACTGAAGCTGAAGAACTAAAGAGCTGAGCTGAAGATTTCTTCTATACCTACGATTCTCTTCTCCAGAACACGCTTTTCTCGAAGAGCTGAAGAGCTGAAGCTAAATAAATGAAGATCAACAAACTTAAGATCGAAGAACTGAAGAGCGGAAGCTGAAGAACTGAAGAGATGAGCTGAAGATTTCTCCGATGTCAATTTAGTCAAGCGTAAGTACCAATTTCATCGCGTAAGATTCAGCAGCCTTCTAGTTCTCTACTAATCATCTAGTACTAAAAACAGTCTTCTTGTCAATTGATGGAATTTTTGTTTTGTGTTTAAAAGGATTTGATTACTGTGGGGTCGTTATAGTTGAAATTCCAAAGTAGGGGAAGAAAGTGCCGAAAATTGTGAACGTCAAAGTGAGCCCTAGGCATATTCAGAAGACAAGAAAGAGGGAATTACTACTCGGAAGCATTTGAGTCAGTTAGTATCCATCTTGTTTTCCTGTTGATTTCTTAAAAACATACTTAAGATGTTAGTTTCTCACACTTGAATTAAAAAAATGAAATATGTTTTAATGCTAGTAGTATAGTAACAAATTAATGCATCAGAGTGAAGTGATCAAGTTGCTAGATGTGTTGTGAAGTTATTGCATTACGGCCTGCATCATTTTTGTTGTTGATGCCTAGGGAATAGCTGACCGTACAACGATTTCATAACAATATGTATTACTATGTGATCGATAACGATGTGAATATCAAAGTTACTATACAGAACATTTGGAAATGGTGCTTCACGATAAATACGTTTATATTAATTCATCGACCTTTTTTGAAGTAATTTAGACAGAATTTTTGATGAAGGAAGCTGAGTGATCTGGTAGTCCTGGTAGGTTCAGATTATAGGGTGAGTCCTAGCAGTTAACTGCAGTAGATAAGAAAATTGATAAGAACACACACCATATGTCAGCTGCTACTTTACAGTGCAAAAATAGATGCCTAGCACTCTCCAACATTGTCTGATGGCACATATAACATTCATCAGGGCGTATTTTTCCTTCTATAAAATGCAGTCAACATTAGCCTTAAAATCTGGTTCAACTTGCCTGCTTTAGATCGTGTTAATTGTTTTCTTCCTAATTTTAGAACATGGAAGGCTACATACCACTTGAAGTAAAATTAATGAACACTTTTTAAAATCAGGTTTCCAGTAATCATTATCACAAGGTTCTGTTATGCCTTGAGCAGTTCTAGAGTCTTGAAAAATTTCACAACTTCTTCTTATTCACAGTTCTTCTATAAGTAATATTTCACCCTTTAGGATCCAAGATTATATCTAATCTTGATTCAGGTCGATGAATAAACGCTATGAAACCTAAGTTTTTTTGGTGTGATAGACTATCTATTATAGGATCATTGTAATGTTTGCTTGAATGTTTAAACATGGTAGTAGATCTTTGATACTTCTCTGATTAGGTGTGCAAGAATGACATTTATAGGATCATTGTACTTTTGGTCTTCTAAATAAAGTGTTTGAACTTCTTTAAAATGGTGTTTACAACTTGAACCTGCTTCTCGCACTATAAGAAAAATGACCTTTAGCGAAAGGAAATACCGTCACTATAAGTCCAAATCCGATCGTTAAAGGTCTATAATGACTGGTCAAAAATTGGTCGTCACCGGTCTTTAAAAGCTCCGTCGTTAAAGTTTAACGACCGGATTGCATGTCCGGTAGTTAAATATTATTTAACGACAGCAATTAATCCGGGCGTTACACGTGCTTACAACGACCAAATTCCCCTTCATTGATGGTCATTTGGTCTTTAGAACCTTCAAGTAAAACAACAAATTAGGGGCGTTATAACTAATTTTAGCGGCCAGAATTCCTGTCGTTGATTACAATACTTTTTAACAATCAAATTTCCTATCACAAATTTCGATTTAAATTATTACATTTAATTTGTAGTTGTTATCTTTTCCTTCATTTCTAAAAAGAACTAATATGATCAGTTCATATAAATTCTTTTCACATCCAATTGAAAATTTGATATAAAATTATATTGTTAATAATAAAGAACACATTGATTTAATTACTAAAAACTTATATGTTCGACACAATATCTAAAAAAAAAAAGCATACACGTTCAACATAATAAAACATGTGTTCGACATCTATAAAATCCTAGAAATTAAGAAAATGACATTAAGAATAACTACACAAAACGTCTTTGCACCAACAATAAAAATATAATATTCTTTGCTGCACGCTCCACATTATCTTTCACATGATCTTGTTCTTTAATCTTCAAAATCTTTATCTGTCAAAACAACAATTTGAAGTAAATTAATTAGTAACAGAAAAAAGTTTGAACTTAAGGATTAATTCTCTTGAATAGTTCCTGATCTATTTTCTGATGTATACAACTAGAAACATATTTACAGTTCTAGTTCATGAATTCTAGATAATTTCTCTACCCAACCTTCTACATTGAGGATCTCCACTGGCAGCCAGCAAGAGTTGTATTACTTTCACATTAACATCTCATACAGAGGGTGGTTGGTGCTTCCTCATTTAAATATTTATTCAAGTGAATGATTCCTCATGCCCCACCTCTTTCACAAAACCTGGGCCTCTTTCCAGTGTAATGGAAGGAAAGAGAGAGATTAAAGTGGACAGACATGAACACAACACACATTAAAGTGCTTCAACAAAGAGAATGTAAATATACTAACATCAAATAAAGAAGACCAGAAATCCTAGTCCTAGTACTAGTCCTGAAAGTTGAAGGAAAGAAAACATAGATAAGTTGTTGAAATGGAGAATGCAAGTGGATCAGATGAAACAAGCTTGCAGCTGGATGACAAGCAGGAAGTTAGAAAAACTTAAACAACTAATTAGCACAGTGGAGAATGACACAAACATGATCAAATATATTTAAAGTTGTAGGGCAACAGAGAAAGGGTAATGTGGAAGTGTGTGATGTTTGAGATTAACTACTAATACTACAATAATAAAGGGCAAATTATATTGACAATGATATTATAGAGGACATGGTCATAGAAGGACCTAATCAGAGGAGAGATCTTGATTTTTTCTACCAACAACTATATATAGAACAATAACCATATTGATACCTACTTTTACATTTGAAGATGTTATAACAAGCTCATTGGTATATACAGAAATGAACATAAAATCAACCTTTTAGCTTTGTGGATATTATAACTAAAGTGATATTGATTTAGTTATATACAGAAATGCTAGAGTGAGAATGCCAGAATATACATAATATTTAAGATAACGCAATGCACTAAAGGAAAATAGGTAACTCATAGCACTGCAATAACAAAGCCCTTATCAACGAGAAGCAACATCACTTCATTCACACATAATACACATCATGTAATAATAACTAGTAGTATGTTTACTAACCTGATGGAATTGATGAAACTGATGAAGACTGATGGATTACTATATTTTCAAGGTGTTCATATTTACTCTCTAGAATATCCATGCGTTTTTGTAGTGATTCCTTTTCTTTTCGAGTTGTTTTCAGCTCTTCCCACAATGCAACCTTTGAGGTGGTACCACCTTTTAATCCTTAGTTGTTATTCCACCACCAAATCCAACTACGTGACTTTTGCATTGAGGTCCAAAGTACCTTTCCACTACCTCAATATTAGTAAGAGATGGTTTAGATTGTACAAGCTCGTGAATTTCAGCCTATAAAACATAAGAATAGTTAAAATAATGCAATGCACTAAGTAAGAGTAGGGATGTTAAATGAAATTAAAATTGATATAAACATACATATTTTTCAATGGTTTCAGGTTCGACAATCTCATTTCCCTTCTTACGTGTCTCAAAGAAAATAGTTGCCATGTTTGGTGGATTACCATCTTTGCCTCCCTTCACGATTAAAAAATAAGTCATAAGATATTTTATAGAAATAGGAGAAGTTTCTTTATAGGTTTGGACAATTTATTTACCATTTTGTAAACAATCTATCTAATAGGCCTGCTACCCGTACGATGAGGCATACATAACTTAGACCTATTGACTGAGTTTCTTGTACTTGCTTCCTGCATTAACAACACAACAACTGAAATTATCACAATCTTGTTTAATGATTCTATATTTAATGTGTACTTTTAAGCTCAGTGAGAAGAGGGTAAAAGAGAACAGAAGCACAAAAAAACACCATTGCAATTTTCTTTGGTAGATCTTGTGGATAGAAGACATCAAAAAATTTTATCGAAATCAAAACTCAATTTGAACGTGGTATAAATTATTCCAAAAAACTAATCATATGTGACTAGAAATAAAATGATATTTGTTAATAACTATATGAAGTCTTACCTTAAATTTCACAGATAAAAAATGTTTCTTGACCAGCCATTCCGAATCACTCTTGTCTACTCCCATCGGGACATCTTTAAGAACCTCGTGCAATGATTTAGATTTCACATTCTTGTGCAATGATCCTCTCCAGTTATTCCAAAGCTTTCTCATATGATGCAAAACATTATCTCTTTGATCATTCATGTCATCACTGTCAAACTTCTCCTAAAATAGAAAACATACCATCAAAATCACTTGAATAAGGGAAAACAAGGCATCAAAGTATAGATCACCTAATAGGTAGTAACCTAGAAATTTTAGGAACAGAAATCAAAATTTCAAATAAATAACAACCACAAGTTGTCTGTTTAAAACCTATAGCTTACTCACATCACTATTGTATAGTGTTTGAAATAGCGTTAAGAGTAAAATAGTGACACAAGCGAGTGGCCTGAAGCATGACGTGAAGGAACAGAAACTACTATAATAGAATCCTAGCAATCCGATCTTGCTGGAGAAGAAATTGAACTTAGCATAAATTTTAGGAGATCACTAAGCTTAGCTAGTTCAATTATATTATAGAGAAGTAAAGCCACATGGATATGACCAGGTAATGACTGTACTCGTTTATTAATCAAGGTTGGGCAAGGACAAATACATCATGATCAGGAGAGATAATAGATGAAGTTTTTGTTAGTTATCTCTAGTCTCTATGTTATGTGATTCAATAGTAACATAATCTTTCTTCTACTTGAAAAGAAAGTAAGCCACAACAGTAGCATAATTAAAAAGGAAGTGGCTAATGGGTGAAAGAGTGAAAAAACCCAAGGACTTTGTAAGTGACAACCTTTAACAATGGCTCAACAGTCTGATGGTTTTGGTTGTTTATTCTTTAAGATGCTTCATGTATTGTAGTGGATGGAGATACTTTTCATGTTGTACATGACATTTTCAGAATAGGGATGCTGTTGAAATAAGTAAATGCTACCATAATTTTAACTACCCCTAAGGTCTCAACATTGGCCAATGTTACTCCATATAGACCTACTTCATGCTGTAATATGATCTACAACTGTATATCCAATGTGTATTCAACTAGCAAACAGAGATTTATGGAGATACAGTGAGAAAGTATAAGATTTGTGTTGATCAACCTTATTTAAAAGACCCCACTCATCTATTTATGTCATGTCAATGGAAAAAAGAGTTGTGGAGGAAAGTTATAGGTGGCTGGGTATTAGTAGCTCAGGTAAAGTCAAGGAAAGTCTATAATGGATCAACCAATGACACTGGACCAAGATCAAGAAGTAGATTATGGCAGGGTAGTTAGGGAATTGTGATTTACTCCATATTACATAACAAAAATTAAAGATTCATTAAAGACAGAAGTACAACATATACAATTTATTACCAAAGAAAGATTATCAATAGTGAAAACCGCCAAGAAGGCCAAGAAATGTATATACTTAGTAGAGGCTTTCGATGAATAGGTGTATCCTCCATCAAACATTTAGGTCCTCAAGTAACAGTTAGTGTCAGCTCAATACTTAACGAAGTACATATTAATACACTGCTATGACTGAGAAATGTCCAAATTTTGTTAAGATGAAGGTTACACATTGAAATTATAACATAAAATTGAAAAACAATAATTGATAGTTTTTACCAACTGCAGAATCATATTAACTATAGCCGCACTAAACTAATAAGCTTAACATCCAAAGGAATTACAATGGAAGAATAAAGTTAACTTTTCAAAAGCCTCTTATTAGCAGGTAGTGGCAAGAGATAACTTTCAAATAGGCTAACGAGAAAAGACGAAATGTGACAATTTTTATCTATCCATTGAAACTGAGTAACAATACTTTGTTATTAAAGGAGAAGGAATGTGAAATCAAGAGTCATGTTTCAAACTAAAACATCCAATACTTTTTGAAAAGGGATTCTTGACAGTTATCAGTAAAAAGAAGAGATAGATGTGTTGTAATCCTTACAGTAACAGCTGCCCACATGTGCTCAAGCTTATGCTCTTCAATGTCCATCCATGAGTGTACCCGGAGTGGACACATATTACGATCACGAACTATCAAACCCAAGTGTCTCATAAATGAGGTGTGATTCTGCCCGACGACCCGATTTTGATAGAAAGTGACTTTTAATTTTTCTCCAGGTCTCAGCCGCAAAACATTCTTACAAATATTTGTTCCCCTCACATTCTTTGCCCTTTCTATTTCACATGGACCTGCAAAATCTATAGTAAGGAAAACCAAACAAGAAGTTCAATCCCACTGTATCACAAAGTGAAGAATGAGACAACTACAACATATTTGAATCTAAATGACTGGGATAAGGAGAGTTCTATAAAATTTGTTGGTCTCCTAACTTCTTTTAAAGATCTTATTAACAGTGAGGATAGCTTGAAATGGAAGGGGAAACAATTTGGTTTTTTCACAGTGAAATCTTGTTACCCTTACATTCTCAGGGCCTATGGAAGCGAGGCAAGATAATGTTTTAGCTGCTTTATAGGTAACAATGCAGAAACTATTAGAAAATACATAGAAGACAATACATACTAGTTTCAATTCCCTCAGCATCTTGTACCAGTTCAACCACTTTTTTTGCTTTTCTAGATTCAAACAAACCTGCAACACTAACTGTAAGTCAAAATGCCCAAGAAATCAATTCAGCTTACTTAAAAAAGTTACACAAATAAAATAAAATAGTAGTATCATTTCTTTGATCTTGCCGAGACACTTCAGTCACTTTTTTAGCCTTGTCAAATTCAAACAGACCTATAAATTTTGATGCAAGTCAATTGAAATAAGAAGTTCATTCCCATTACCAACAAGAAGGATACAAAGGAAATTAAATAAAAGCAGTGGTGTAGGTGAAATAGCCCATAACAATAGTGACATAATCACAAAGGAAAAATGTACAATATAGAATCACAAGGAAGTAGTAGTCAATGAAAAGAAGAATAAATTGAATAACACTCAGGATAATAATGCTGACAATAGTCGCATCAAAAAACTGGTATAATTCAAACAAGCTTCTAACTTAGCAGAGATGTTCCTACTACAGAGAAGTCAGGCAAACTGGATCAGGCTTGGAGATGCTAACACAAGGTATTTTTACCCAGTTATTAAACAAAGACAATTGAAGCAAGCTATTGAACAACAACTGGAAATATTGAAACTTCTTAATGCAAAGGATATTAGGAAAGTTGTGTGTAGTATTGATATGAAAGGCAGTCCTAGTCCTGATGGCTTTGGTAGTGATTTCTACAGAGAAGCTTGGGATATCATGGGAAAGATGTTGCTAAAGAACTGTTGGATTTCTTCCGGAATGGTCAGTTACTAAGACGGATAAATGTTATTAATATTGCCCTTATCTCGAATGTCCTTGTTCCTGAAAATGCTAGTCAGTGCAGACCTATCTCGTGTTGTATTGTGATATATAAAGTCAAACTGATTTGTCAAAAACTAAAATATGTTGTAAGTTACTTGGTAGCAGAGAATCAATCAACTTTTTTTCAAGGGAGATCTATGGTCCATAATGTCTTAATATATCATGACTTATGAAGGCATTACAATAGGAAAATCAGTCTCAGATGTTTGATGAAGATTGATCTCCAAAAAGCATATGACATGCTGAGTTAGAAATTTTCGAGGAAGCTTTACTTGGTTATGGGTTTCCAGATGGCTTTGTGAAGTTGATTATGGTATGTAACACCTCCCATGTATTCTGTTATGGTGAATGGGGTAGAAAATGGTTATTCGAGGAAAAATGAGGAATACGAGAAGGGGACCCCATGTCTCCCCTGCTATTTATATTGGTTATGGAGTCCTTAACTACGGTCTTGAAGATTATGAGGGGCTTACCAGACTTCAGATTTCATCCAATGTGTAAAAAAGTTAAGCTTACAATATGTTTATTGCAGGAACACTGCTTATGGAACTCCTTCTAATTTAAATATTATGGGTTTCACAATGGATACTTTTCCTATAAGATATTTGGGCCTACCACTTTTCTCTAAGAAATAACGCAAACTGGAGCCATCAATTAACTTGAAAATTAACTCAAATGATCAAGAATGACTACGGAAAGATGCTATCATGTGTTAACATATCTATTGCAGATGGAAGCAAGGCAAGATAATTTTTTGACTGCTTTACAAGTAACAACAAGAAAATATTACATAAAAGAAAATGCATACTAGTTTCAATTTCCTTAGCACCTTGAACCACTTCAAACACTTTTTTTGCTTTTCTAGATTCAAACGGACCTGCAATTTTAAGTGCAAGTTATAAAAACTAACAATTCAATTCAACTAACAAAAAAATGTTGCACAAATAAATAAAAAAACTAGTATCACTTTTTTGAGAAGATCGAGGCACTCCAATCACTTTTTTTGACTTATCAAATTCAAATGCACCTGCAAATTTTGATGAAAGTCAACCAAAATAAGAAGTTCATACCCATTATTAATAACAGAAAGAATAGAAAAAAGATTAAGTAAAGAAAGCTAAGAAAAATTTCTTGATCAAATATATTAACTAGACTAACTCTTTTTCAAATTATCACTTCTTTGAGCATCTCGAGTAACTTCTGCTTCTTGAAAGAGGGTGTCATCATCTTCCATTGGATAAAAATTAGGAGGCACAGGGATACTAGTCTTTGCTGACTTATTTCGACTAGAAGTTGTTGTAGTAGTACTTCTATTTTTGTCAATTAGAGTCGATTTTTCAACATTAATCCCTAAGGTTTGCCCTCGATCCGTTGCACCACTAGTCAAAGTGTATTGATTCATTTCAACTCCTTGATGGAAGGGAGCATTATCTTCCTTTTCATCAAAACAAGGATGCACATGGAAACTATTGTCTGCTAGCTTATTCAACTTAGAAGTTGTGGCATTGTAACTTCTATTTTTGGAAATCGAAGTCCTTTGTTCAGCATTAACTCTTGTAGTGCTCATAACTTTCAAACTTTGACCTAGTCCCTTTGCTAAGGCACCAGGCTGAATGAGTCCATGCTTGGGAATTTTTGAAGCTTGTCCCATTTCATACTTCAGAGATTTTGAGGGATTCATGTCAACCTAATAC
>JAJOOE010009087.1:0-28810 GCA_036250405.1 Solanum raphanifolium
CCCCCCCCCCCCCCGAACTTATTTTATTTGTAATATTCTACCCCTTTTTGGCCTACGTGGCACTATCTTTGTGGGCCCAGTGCATGTTGACATTTTTTTCAAGATAGTGTCACGTAGGCAGAAAAGGGGTAGAATATTATAGATAAATTAAGTTCGGGGGGTAATAGGACCTTAGTAAAGGTTAGGTGTGTCTCTGGGATTTCGGGCATAGGCTGGGGGGTACTTATGCATTTTCCCAAATAATTTGTGTAATTTATTTAAATTTGGATGGATCTAGTAATTCGATTATTTTAATACATCCAATTCAGTTCATCTATAAATTGAATTATATATAGCTTAGATTGATCCATGATTTTTCGACTAATTTGATATGTTATATATATACCTAATAAAGAAAACACAAATTTTAATAGATACTTGAACAAATTATTAAAATGAATGAATTAATTAAAATTTAGGAAAAAAAAATGGATGAGTGGATTATATATTGTTCAATTTAGATGAAGAACCAATTTGGGAAATTTGCTATTCAATCTGTATTGATCACTTGAATGAGGAAAAGTACTCTGGGAACTTAGAGCAGGCTGCAAACCAATTTACAGCACAACCTACTTTTACTCCCAATCATTACAACAAAATCCTGCAGATGATAAACAAGGAGGACTCATTGGAATTTATGGCAAACACTGCAGGTACTTCTATTACTGTTTTATCAGTACATAACACCAAAAGTAAGAGTAGTGTTGCAATGCCACATACTAATGAAGAATGGATAATTGATTCGGGAGCAATTTGTCATATGACCCCTAAAATTAGCAAGCTAGATGACGCTTCTATTTCAGTAAAAACCTTAGGTAGACAGGTCCATCTACCTAATGGACAGACAATTCCAATCACTCGAATTGGTAATTGTAAAGTATCAACTGGTGACACTTTGACAAATGTGTTGGTTGTTCTTGATTTTAAATTTGATTTACTATTAGTGTCCCAGCTAACCTGGCAGCTAAACTGTTCTGTGAACTTCTTTCCTGAGTTTTGTGTTTTTCAGGACCTCTCAAATGGAAGGGTGAAGGGGATTGGTAAAGAGAGGAATGGTCTCTACTATCTTCCCAGTCCTTTTCCAGAGAAGGTCACACATACTGAACAACATGTATTGGTGAGCAATGTGGTTATGAATTCAGAAGGCTTCAAATGGCACAGTAGACTAGGTCACCCTTCTATGAAGGTGCTGAAACACTTATCTTTGCTTAAAAATGCTGCAGATGTAAACGATTGTAATAATTGTCCAGTTTGCCGTCTTGCCAAGCAAACTAGACATCCTTTTCCTTCAAGCCTGTCAAGAACTTGTTCTGTTTTTTATTTGATCCATTTGGATGTTTGGGGACCTTATAAAAGTCCTACTTATGTTGGTTATAGATATTTCTTAACCATTGTTGATGACTATTCTAGGATGACCTGGTTGTTTTTGATGAAATTCAAGAGTGATGTTTTCCAGATTTTAAAATGCTTCTTTATTATGGTTCAGATTCAATTCAATAAATCTGTTAAGAGACTCAGATCAGATAATGGCACTGAGTTTTTTAATAATGAATGCAAAGCATTATTTGAGAATTTAGGAATCATTCATGAAAGTAGTTGTCCTCACACCCCACAACAAAATGGGGTGGTGGAGAGGAAGCACAGGCATATTCTTGAAGTGGCCAGGGCTATCAGGTTTCAAGGATCTTTGCCAATAAGATTCTGGGGAGAGTGTGTCCTGGCAGCAATCTATCTAATCAATAGAATGTCAACTAGTGTGTTGAATGGACAATCACCTTTTGCAATGTTTCATGGGGTTCAACCTGATCTAAGTCATTTAAGAACAGTGGGTTGTCTTTGTTATGCTACTAAACCTGTCAAGGGTGACAAATTTTTAACTAGAGCTGATACATGTGTATTTATGGGATACTCTTCTACTCAAAAGGGTTATGTTATTTATAGTTTGGGTCACCAAAAAATGTTGGTAAGCAGGGATGCCACTTTTAAAGAGGGTTGTATCCATTTGCTGCAAGGACAAAAGACAAACATACACCATTGTTCAACCATCAATCTATTCCTATAGATTTTCAGGATGCCATAACAGTCCCAGAACTGCCAGTTGATGATGTTTTAGATAATATACTGGAGCCTATTAATACTGATGCTCATATCGATTCTGTCGAAGTTAATTTTGAAAATTATGTGGCCCCTGATTCTCAATTGGTTGAACCTACAACAGCAAAACATTCAACAAGATCAAGCAATCCTCCAATGTGGTTGAAAGATCATGTTACTAGTGTCTCTGATCACCCTTATTCCATGTCCAAATATATTGCATATGATCATCTTTCTACTGGATATCAGGCTTTTCTTAGTCATTTTTCTGCGAGTCAATTCCCTAAATGGTCACCCAAGTTTAGGAAATTGCCTTGAAATATCATTATGTTTCATTTAGGACCAAAATATCACTCAACTATCCCTATTTTCCTCTAAATATACTTGACACTTCAAAAGCCTCACTCCTCTCCTATTTGGCATGCCATGTCATTAAATCTTTTTTTTTTTTAAGAATAGACTTATTTAATTCATCAAACTCATTTAACTAAAATAATGATCTTATTATTTTCTAAAAAGTATATATTAGTTTATAAGAAAAAAATTTCATGCTTAAGAATCTTTCGTCATAATTTTTATTTTTTATTTTTTTATGCTATGAAGAATAGTTTTTTAAAACTTACTATAATGTCATCAATTTTGAATACTTTTAAACACATATATTCAAAAAATATTGATATATAAATCACACATGAATGTCAACTTACATCAATTAATCATATATTATATAATGGGTCAATAATATTAAAGGTCAATTAACTACTAAAAATAATTAATTGGGTACTTTGAAATCCATACTTACAAGATTTTTTTTTGAAAAGAAAATAGAAAGTGAATAATATTTATATTAAAAATAATTTTTTGATCTTTATTTATCTGTATATTAATCTCATATAATATGTATATTATTGAATTAAAATAGGCAATTCAATTAATTATTACTTGTATTTCATGAATTTGGGATGAGATGAGAATA
This sequence comes from Solanum raphanifolium, assembly GCA_036250405.1. Lineage (NCBI taxonomy): Eukaryota > Viridiplantae > Streptophyta > Magnoliopsida > Solanales > Solanaceae > Solanum > Solanum raphanifolium. The sequence continues at coordinate 3,110 of JAJOOE010009087.1, forward strand.
TATATTGGTGTTTAATTGTATGATAAGTTAAAATATAATATAATATAATATAGCAAGAATAAGAATACAAAATTAATTTTTTTAAAAATAAATAATAATTTTCTCTTTCACCAACTTTCTTGTCAACCGTACAAATTTATTTGAATACTTTTATAAAAAAAAATAATTCTTAAAATTTTCAAATAATTTACTTAGGAATTTTAAAAATTACCAAGTAATAATTGCATACAAAGTTTTTTCATTGATAAAAAACAGTAATAATATTATTCACTTTTTACTTTTTTTCAAGAAAAAAATATTGTAAGCATGAATTTCAAAATAGACAAGTAATTTTATTGTAATAGTTAATTAACATTTACTAATATTGATTCATTGTAAAATTTATGATTAATTGATGTAAGTTAGCATTCATAAGTGATATGTTTATCGATTTTTTCTTTTTGAATGTATATGTTTATAAGTATTCAAAATTGATGATATCATAATACGTTTTAAAAACCTATTCTTCATAACATAAAAAAATAAAAAGTTTAATTATAATAAAAGATTCTTAAGTATGAAGCTTTATTCTTAATAAACTACTAATATATATTTTTTCAAAATAATATGATCATTATTTTAGTTATATGGGTTTAATGAATCAAATTAGTCTATTGTTAAAAAAAAAGACTTTAATGACATGTCATGCCAACTAGGAGAGAGCGATGCTTTTGAAGTGTCAAGTATATTTGGAGGAAAATAGGGATAGTTAAGTGATATTTTGGTCCTAAATGAAACATAAATGATATTTCAAGGCAATTCTCTTAACTTGGGTGACCATTTAGGGAATTGACTCTTTTTCTGCAGAAGTGGAACCTAAAACTTATGAAGAGGCTGTGCAGGACCCTAGGTGGGTGGAAGCCATGGCACAAGAAATTAGAGCATTAGAAGATAATGGTACATAACAAATGATGCAGTTACCTGAAAATAAGTCTGTTATTCGTTGTAAGTGGGTGTTCAAGATCAAATACAAAGCAGATGGTCAAGTTGATAGATTCAAGGCAAGACTTGTTGCCAAAGGGTATAGTCAAACAGAAGGTATTGACTATCAAGAAACCTTTGCTCCTGTGGTCAAGATGGTTACTGTGAGAGTCATCATTGCCTTGGCAGCCATTGAGACGTGGCCTATATTCCAAATGGATGTGTTTAATGTTTTTCTACAAGGTGATTTATTTGAAGAAGTCTATATGGAGTTGCCTAAAGGTTTTAAGAGTGCGGACCAACATCATGTATGCAAGCTTGTCAAATCCTTATATGGTCTTAAGCAGGCTTCCCGGCAATGGAATGCCAAACTTACTGAGGCATTATGTGGTTCAGGCTATATCCAAAGTCATTTGGATTATTCCTTATTCACCAAGAAGGTGATGCAGGGATGATCATAGTTTTAGTATATGTTGATGATTTACTGATTACAGGTAGTGATCCTGTGTTGGTTCAAGCTACAAAGCAAGTGATGCATAGTCACTTCAAGATGAAAGACCTGGGAGAATTGAAATATTTCCTAGGAATTGAATTCTGCAGATCTAACAGTGGCATAGTAATGAATCAGAGGAAATATGCATTAGAGCTAAATCCTGCAGATGATAAATTAGTTTAGTTAGATTACCTTGATGGAGTGTACAAATATCTCGATGAAGGTGAAAACTTCTAGATCCATCGACCTTGTTGAATCGCTCATTCAGATCTGCCCAAACCATGGATACATCTGATGCATACACAATTCCACTCAACAACTCCTTGGACACTGTATTCATAATCCAAACCAAAACGAAGGCATTACACTTCTCCCATTGTTCCTCTAATTCAGGTTTATAATCAGATTTGCGACATGATCCAAGTACAAAACCTAATATGCTCTTTGCACGCAGATTGATAATCAATGATCTGCTCCATAACGAGTAGTTTTCAGTTCCTGTGAGTTGAACTGAAGTCAATACACTACCTGGAGTATCTGATGGGTCCAAATACAAAGGATTGTTACGATTCTTCTCAATTCCTTCAAGAGTATCGGTTGAAACCCCTGAATCTCCAACTGGAGCATCTCCTTCGGATGTTGATACCATTATCTTCAAGCTCGATCAATGGCAGAAAGACAATCTTCAGTTTGAGAAAGAAAATAAAATTGTGAATCTGATCTTTATAGATTCACAGCTCTGATACCATGTTCAATTTAGATGAAGAACCAATTTGGGAAATTTGCTATTCAATCTGTATTGATCACTTGAATGAGGAAAAGTACAACGTAATATATACATGCTAATAGCGTAATTCTAACTAACTAAAACTGCACACTAATCGATGTAACTAACTTCTGGTTATAACTAACTAATTGAAATTAAAAGAATATTGTCAGCTCATTATCACTTACATAATTAAGTAGTAACTAACTAAACTAATTTCCAACATATATATACTATTAACAAAAATACAAAACAAATACTTGCCCTTCTTTGTTTGGAAAAATAATTATGTCAAATAATTTGTGAATTCTTATACTAGTAGATTATTAAACGAGTAATATAAGAAATCATTTTACATTTACATAATTGGTAATATAATTAAGTTAATAATTAATATACCAAAATTTCAACATCTTCTTGTCCAATGACATAGTATATATATTAAGGATCCTAGAAAAAAATTTTGTAAATTTAATTGACAAATTTTCAAAATGGCAAAACTCATAACATACTCTTTGTTGCCATCCTTATAGCTTTTATATCAGGTACATACAATTACTCTTTCCATCCCAAATTATCTGTTATTCTGAGTTGCATAGACTTTTCACTTTCGATGTCCTATTCGTGTTAGATTTTCTAAAAATACTCTACTTTTAAAGAATCTGATCGACACACATGTTGACATAATTAATTTTTTTCATATATTGATATAAGAAGTGTTGTGAAATATTTTTAGTTTTGAAATATTGAGTTAATCTAATTCGGTTTCACTAATAACAACTACAATTATTAGTGGTTTCTTGAAACTACTTTTTATATTATGCTATAATATATGTTTTTAATAAGACGAATGATACTGTTATAAAAAAGTTTGACTCTAATATGTTTGTTAAATAAATGCAGATGATGGGTTTATCATTGGGAGAGCTGAAGGGGGTGAATGCACAGTTGATATTGGCTATAATATTTGCACTGGTGCTAATGATGATTGTTTAAAAAAATGCAAACAAGCTTCTTTTTATTTGATTTATAATGCTTCTTGTCAAATATTACCTAATGGTTCTACATTTTGTGAATGTATTTTTAATTGTGTAGATGCTACACATGAAAATAATAATAATTCACTCTAACGGAAGACTAAACAGGGACACGTGACGCAATTTTATCCGTCAGTCCAATATTTAATAAATGTCGGGTCGGTGGATAAGATTATATCACGTGTATGTCCGTTAGTATAAATGGTATATCTGTTCTAGTTTTTGGACGGCAGGAACACCATACCGATGTCTCAATAGTATGATGGAGGGTATCTGCATTCATTTACGATAGTTCAAAGGGTATATTTGTCATTTTTCCCAAAAAAGAATTACCCACTTGGCCATAATAAAATAGTAGTTGTTGCTGATGTATACTCAATTTATAACAAGTAGTACATAATAAATGCATAATTAAAATATACATTGACTTTACATATTAAATACATTGGTTAAAATTGATTTTTAAAAAATAAGATTTAATAAATTATATATTGTTATGGTTTTTGTTGGGCTGTTGTATAGTGTAAATGTAGATTTTTACGTGAATAGTCGTTAAAATATTACTCCATAGATATTAGATCTAATTAGCCTGTAATTTTAAAAATATAATTATAAATTTAATGCTAAGAATTTTAAAAATCAAACCTTTCAAGTAAAAACGCCACTCTTAATAGTTCCCTCTAACTATTCTTGAAAACCCAAATGGCTGCCTTTCTATACTTTACATTTTAGAATTGAATAATCATATTCATAAATAATGATTATTAGTAAAATAATGTGTGTGTTATATCTAATTAAAACTAAGACACAATTGTGATCGATGAAATTCACACACATTTACCAGTCAAGTCTTTATTCAAGTGGACCTAATTACAGCTCATGCAAAGAGTGCATAGGACAAATGTAATTATATGGAAACGAAATTATAATCGCGTTATTGAAGTATGTGATAATTTCATTTTAAAAAATAAAATATTTATTCAATTATATATCTCAACACAATTTGTCTCTTACATGTGAGTTTAGTTTTTTTTTTTATGAGTTAAACATGCGAAAAAAATATTTTTCTCTTTTGCATGGTTGGGAAGTAGAATTCATTTGCCTTTATTAATATGTATACCCATTTTATTTTAAAGTTTAAATTGTTAAGACTATAACACATATTTATTTACTTAAATCATCGACTAGTCAATGTATCTTCATCCATGGACCGCGTGGAATAATAATTTTCAACGTTTACTCGATCAACCAAAATACCATTAATATCTATCTAGGTTTTGTGGTCCTCATTTTGGAGTTTTTTTTTTATATAAATTGATATATTAGGTTATTCAATTTTTCATCCACCTTAAAAAGAATAAAAAAAAAGTTTGTTTGTTGAAACTCATAATATGGAGGCAAGATGTTTATCCTTTACCGTTCATTATGCTAGTGACCTCATAAATGTCCGAAAATTAGGAGACATGAAAGTTTATGCAAAGGTTTCAATAGCAGGAAAGAGTAAGTGTACAGAACCTGATGTTGTGAACAACATAAATCCTGAGTGGAACAAGACGTTGGAATTCATGGTGCCAGAGATGAACATCATAGAAGCACAAGGTAAAATTTCTGTTAAAATCGAGTTGATTTGTAAGAGGAGTTTGTCACCCGATAAATATGTTGGTGAAGTAAATCTTAGTTTAGACTCTCAATGTCCAAAATCATGTAATACTTGTTTAGTGGATAGGAGTGATGCAAATTATGAGAGTTCAAGTTTTGGGACTTTGATGTATTCAAGTGTTTTAGGTGAAAAGAACATAGTTGTGGAGTCATCACCATCAATGGATTACACTAACAAAATTGGTATAGCTCAAATTGGAGCAACTTTAGTAGCTGCAGCGGCTGCAGTGGGTGCAGCATTAGCAGAGAGTTTGTAATTGTTCAAAGTTGTAATAAAATTTATATATGTGTGTAAACTATGGTGCAATAACTACTATTAGATTCATGTTTACAAGTAAAATTGGGAGATTAAATTCTACATATGTCTTGTTTTGTTTTTCACGTGGATGAGCAGGTCTGATGCCCCCCTCTTGCGTTCTAATTAAGTATTTAGGTCCCTTCTCATGTGGATGAGTAGGTCTAGGTCTCCTTTGGTATATATCTATAAAAGTATCATTTTTTCTTTATATTTTTATTTGGTTTATTCTTTCAAAATTCTCATTAATCGCACACTTTGAAAATTACCATATTCCTATTGTCACCTTAAAATTTGTTGACTTAAATATATAACTAAAAAAAAGTTCATCGCATTTAAAGCTTGAAAAATCCTTCTTAGATGTCTAAATAGAAAGAGTTGAGAAAATAAGATATAAAACGCATTCGAAGAATGCGATTTATGTATTATCGAAATTACTTTATTACTCCTTCCATTTAATTTAATTTGTCACTTTTGGGGTTTAAACAATCATTTTCAAAAGCAACTACATGTTAATTAGGCTCGAATCTGGAACCTCTTATTGAGGATACAAAAATATCTATCGTGCTAATGTTCATATTTCAAGACGAAATTGCACAAGTGCATGTTTCACGAAGCAACAGTTGCAACATGAACAAATTCCGAATTTGTGACAAGAAAAATGCAACAAATTGTAGCTAGTTTTTAATTTTCAAGTACTCTATGAATTACAACTTGAGTCTTTCTTTCTTCTCTTGTTTATAAGTCACGTCTCCATTCACGCGTACCAATAAGGATTCGTAGAATGATAAATACTTATTTATTTTTATTTAGAGGTCTCATGTACAAATTCAGTTAAAATTAAGATTTCTAATACGAATATAAAATATTGGAAGAATTTTCTCTAAAAATTAAAAATTTATTCATGTGGACCTTAGCATTGAATTAGAAGTGTACGATTATATTGGATGTGCAAAATAAAATAAAATTTGCAATTCTGCTAAATTGGATCGTGAACAACTAATATAATACAAGAAGATATTTAGGCTAAAGTGTCATCCTTATTAAAGCATTAATTTTACTCCTCACCCTCAGATTGTTTAAATTAGATAAATGCATCTATATTTGTAAGTGGGGTAAATATTTATGTATACATGACGTTTACATATTTTAATTATAACAATTAATAAATCAAAGTAAAAATTTATATTACTTAATCATAATTAATTAAGTAAAAATTTTATCGGTGAATATTTGATTCTCCACAATTTTAATCTCCTTCCTTATTTTTCTTTTCTCGACTCTTAATTTTATTTTTTGACTTTTAAAAAAAGTCATGGCGTTGAAAATTTGGAAAGCCCTTTTTTGATGTCAAAATTGAAAGAGCAGAGAAAATAAGGCATAAAACACATTCAGCGAATGCGATTTATGTACAAATTTCAGTATCTTCTTATTTATTGTTAAAATTACATTATTACCCCTTCCGTTTAAGTTAAAATTCAACTTTATCGGTGAATATCCGATTCTCCAGATTGCTAATCCCATCCCTTATATTTCTTTTCTCGACCCATAATTTTATTTTTTGTCTTTTAAAAAAGGTCATTGCATTGAAAACTTGAAAAACCTTTTTTAAATGCCTAAAGAAAGAGCTGAGAAAATAAGGTATAAAACACATTCAAAGAATGCGATTTATGTACAAATTTCAGTCTCTTCTTATTTATTGTTGAAATTACATTATTACTCCTTCCGTTTAAGTTAAACTTCAATTTTATCAGTGAATATTTGATTCTCCACGATTTTAATCCCCTCCCCTATTTATTTTTTCTCCACTCACAATTTTATTTTTTGACTTTTAAAAAATGGTCATGGCATTGAAAACATGGAAAACCCTTCTTAGATGCCTAAATTGAAAGAGCTGATAAAATAAGACATAAAACACATTTGGCGAATGCGATTTATGTACAAATTTCAGTCTCTTCTTATTTATTGTTGAAATTACATTATTACCCCTTCCGTTTAAATTAAAATTCAACTTTATCAGTGAATGTTTGATTTTCTAGATTGTTTATTCCATCCCTTATTTTTCTTTTCTCGACCCACAATTTTATTTTTTGTCTTTTAAAAAAAAGTCATGGCGTTAATAACTTGAAAACCCCTTCTTAGATGCCTAAATAAAAAGAGCTGAGAATATAAGACATAAAGTGCATTCGATGAATGCGATTTATGTACAAATTTCAGTCTCTTCTTATTTATTATTGAAATTGCATTATTACCCCTTCCGTTTAAGTTATAATTCAACTTTATCGGTGAATATTCGATTCTCCACAATTTTAATCCCCTCTCCTATTTTTATTTTCTCAACCCACAATTTTATTTTTTGACTTTTAAAAAAAGGTCATGGCGTTGAAAACTTGGAAAATCCTTCTTTGATGCCTAAATTGAAAGAGCTGAGAAAATAAGGCATAAAACGCATTCGACGAATGCGATTTATGTACAAATTTCAGTCTCTTCTTATTTATTGTTGAAATTACATTATTACCCCTTCCGTTTAAGTTAAAATTCAACTTTATTGGTGAATGTTTGATTCTCCAGATTGTTAATTAATCCACAATTTTTTTTAGACTTGACACTGCTTTTCTTATTAACTACTACGATTTCTTCATTATTTTCTTTCTTCTACAAGTAGAACTTTTCGATATAAATTCAAAGCCCTATGATATCGAATACGGAGTAAATTCGAAAAAAAAAAAAAAAAAGTCAAGTATCTATTTGTGTTTGTGGACCTTACACAACACATGCAATAGAACGTATAATGGACGCATTGAGTCAGAAATTTACAAATTGTGTTAAATATGATTGTGATATTTTTGTCCATAATATTGTCTTATATTACTAATAATGCCAAAAAAATTTAAAAAGATAAAAAAAAAAACTATACTCAACATGAATTGCTTATTTATTTTTTTTGAGAATCTTCGTATCTCAATTAATTATAGCTATCTAAAATTTAACTTTATCGGTGAATATTCGATTCTCCATATTGTTAAATCCAAGTAAGATAGAAAATTTAGGACAAATTTTAAGAATTGTCAATTCATTTAACTTTAAAACCCCAGCAGTGTGTAGAAAGGTTTTATGTGGTTAATTTGTTATGATTTATTTTTAGAGGGGGATAAGTGTGGTTAATTTCATGATGTTTTGAGTGAAACTGTAAAATGATCAAACCAACCTAGTCTTTTTATGGTTTACTTAAAATACGCATGTTTTTAACGTCTTGAGACAATATATTAATATAGAAGCCTTTTGGAGAGATAATTAAACAAGACATAATGTAACTTCATATTATTGAAGACGTGATTTAAGATAGGATAGAGTAGTGGAGGCCGCGTATTAGGATAAATTAAAGGGTTGTCTTGTGTTGTGAAGATTTAGGCTTGGTAGTGCCTGTCATTGTACTAGTCGTACCCTTGGAATCTCTGTCATTTGTTGTTTATTGTATTTCGATTATCACACTATTTTATTGTTGTTTTTAGACTTTACACTACTTTTCTTATTAACTGCTACGCTTTCTTCATTATTTTCTTTCTTCTACATGTAGAACTTTTCGATATAAATTTAAATCCCTATAATATCGAATACTGAGTAAATTCGAAAAAACAAAAAGTCAAGTATCTCTATGTGTTTGTGGACCTTACACAACACATGCCATTGAGTCAGAAATTTACAATTTTTGTTAAATATGATTTATTTTTTTTTGTCCATAATATTGTCATATGTTACTAATAATTCCAAATTTTTTAACACTTACTAGTCAATCAATCGTCGATCACGTGGAATAATTTTTCATATTGACTCGATCAACATATCATCACTAATTCCCTTTTCTATAAGGTAACTCCGCCCCTGCTTGTAGTCCTTAGACTATCTTGGGATTTGTAAGTAAGGCTCTATAAATTGGAATGGAAGTAGGGAAAATAATGACTACATGAGCGTTCAAGAATTGACTTTTTCATCATCAAATGGATTTTATTATTATGTCTTATCTATATGTTTCACTTGAGTCGAGGAACTATCGGAAACAATCTCTCTATACCTTCACAAAATAAAGATAAGGTTACAAACTCTTCCATACTTTATTTGTGGGATTACACTGGATGTTTTTGAAGCACAAAATTTATTGTTACACCAATATAATTAACTCTTTCCAAGTATTAGACAACCTAAGTCTTACTCTCTTCTCCTGCAAGTACTATTTTCTTTGGATTTTCATTTAGCGTTTGATATTCATATTAAAATTCGAATTAATTTGGATTTGTGTCACTTATGAAAGATGAAATAGATAAAGTTATTCTATGGATTGGAATATCCAATGATATTTGTTATCTCGATATATATATATATATATATATATATATATATAGGATAGCATATTCCATCATTGTAGTATAAACAATGGGAATTAACTAATACCTCTAACCATACATAGGATAAAATAATCTTACATTTTATCCCGAGATTATTATCTCTTACCCCTACCAAGCGATCTCTTAAGAGTACTATTTTCTTTGGATTTCTCGTTCGGTGTCCGATATTTTGCACTATTAGAGTGCAAATTAATTCAAATTTATGTCGCATGAGTCTTATTTAAAAGAGAAACGCTTCCTAATAGGATATTTTCATCTCATAACTCAAATTCAAAATCTCTAATTAAAAAATACTTGAGATCATATATTCATCTTATCACAATCCTGATCGATCGTTTTACTAAATCTTTTGAAGAAGAATTATGTTTAGATTCAAATTCAATTAACACACACTTGCTTTAGTCAAGTCTCTATTCATGTGGACCTTACAACACACATTGAGTCAGAAGAGGACTCGTACCAGACTTTACAATATGCTTTTAAATATAATTGTGACCATTTTTTTCATAATATTGTCTATCGTACTATTTAATGCATATTTTTTCAACACTTGCTTGCCAACTTGTCGATCATCGTCCACGTGAATTAATTTTCCATATTTGACTCGATCAAATATCATCATTAATTCTACTTTCTCTAAGGCTCTGCCCCTGTTTGTAATCCTCATCTTGGGATTTGTAAAAAAACAAAAGAAATATAAATAAATCGGTTAAATAATTGATACTATTATAATTTTATTTGATTGACAAAAAATGTAATTTTCCCATAAGGAAAAAACAACAAAAAAAATGTGTGTGGAAGAGGGGCCAAGACAGGCAGCAAGCCACATTCAATGGACCACTTTTAATGACAATCTGTTTGGGTATTTATGGTGTAAATTTTGGTGTGAATGAGGTATAGGGTGTCTTCGGTACGAATGAAAATATTATTTTTTTTTAGAAAAATAAGTGAATTTTTAATAACCTATTTTCTCGGGTTATGTACATAGGGGTAAAGGATAGGGATGGGTGGGACTACAGGTGAATGTGAAGATTAGATGTGTTAGAGTGTGGGAAGAACATAATTGTGATTTGAAATGCGATTTGTGAAACCTGTTTTTTAACTTTCACTAGGAAAGTCATTTTACTCAAATTAAATTCTTTTATAACCCCGCTTAAACTCAATCAAACAATAGCAATGTACTCATTGTAATCCCATAAATGAAGTGTGAAGAGGATAGTGCGTAATTATCATGCTTCTACCTTGAGAAGGTAGGGGCGTTGTGATGACTTGTATGAGTCCACCACAAGTAAGGGGATGATCAGGTCCCTTGACAATATTATGAACTACAAAAACAGTAATACTTAAAGTAAATGACAATGATGTTTATATGGAATACTCCTTGCTCAATAGGGCGGGAAACCCACAACCTGTCTATCAGGATTTCACCAACAACTGCACTAATCAAAGAGTCAAGATTCAGATTACAAGCTCTTCAAACCTAGGAATTCTATAAATAATCCCTCCCATTAGTAACAACTATTTTACAAGGTAAAACTAAGCAATAATTTTATTGCCCACTACACCAACTAGCTCTAGCTAGTAGATATAGATTTCAAACAAACTCTTCAAAGCTAACTCTAGCCATGAATTCAATAATCTCAGAATATGGAATGAAATGATCTATATTCTTTTATAACAAAGGAATGGATCTTACAATGTTGGGACTTGAGAGATACATCTCACAATCGAAACATCTAAAACTTTTCAGGAATAACTCTCTCAGGTCCCTTGATGTTCGTGTGGGCTTGTTTATTTCTTAAGAGAAAATGGGTTTTGATTTTTGGAATTTTGTTATGCCAAACTAACTAGGTTATTTCCTATGCTCATCAACCCCTTGTGTCTTGGACATGCGCTAATCATGCAATCAAGTCTCTTTACAAGGTTTCATGGTTTATTAAATCATCAAAACTTGAATATAACACGTTTTTAATAGACCATTGATTCAAGTAAATCATAAAAAAAAAAAAATAGATATATGTAAAATAAAAATAGTAAGTGAATAGTCCATTTAGAAAAAAAGTAGAGAAGAGAACCATAACAACAATAAATAATATAATCATCGAAACCACGAGACAAAACAATTAAAAGTGTAACTGTAAAAAAGTGATATAAACTACTCCTAGTAGACAAAAATGTTCACTTTTGTACAACAAAGAGTATCAAAATATCAAACAAGACAAAGCAATAATATAGTATAAATAAAATAACTTTTTAAATATAGTTAATTATCTTTTGACTTCATTGCAGCAACTTCTCTTGCCTTTTGTTCAAAAAGGGTTCCATCATAAACATCTCTTACTGCTTCTTTAGTCAATATACCATCCTTGTTTTTTCCTAAATCAAATAGGAGCCTCCAATCTGTCATAGCATTAAGCCTACACCAAAAAATATAATAATAAATAAATTATAACAAGTAAAATTACGCAAATTTTATCACTATCTCATAAAGTTTTTTCCAAAAAACTCTCGTCTCGTGAAAAATAATAATAATATTTAAACATGATTTTTTTTTCCCTTAAAAGGAAATTAAGTGACAGAATTCATTAACAACTTCTTAAATTTGCCATGAAGTTTCATACAAAAATTTAAACTACAGTATATTCCAATCAAACAATTGAGCATATGATAAAATATTCTTATATGATGCTTTCAATTCATCAAATTTTGAAAAAGCTTATGCACATGTTTTTAAAGCACTTATTATACGTAGATAAGTTAATTACATCAAATTTACACATTTCTTTAATATAATATATACACACGATCAACCTCAAATGGAATAGTTGTAAGGTTTTATGATTTATTATTGAGTCTAATGTATACAATTAAAGAATATGACATATTTTAAATAATTAACTTATCTATTTTGATTAACGTACGCTTGAAAATACATGCATAAAATTTTCCTAAATTTAGGCCGAAAGAGTCATAAGAACACTAATTTATCATGTATTTAGATGTACAATTAGAACAAATCATTATACAAATATCTAAATAAAATTTACTGACAAGCTAAAGAATTAAATCCAAAAATGAAAAGAAGTATAAATATTACCATCCAAAGTAGTCCTTAGGTTCTCTATTTTTCTTGAGCAATTCATTCACTTCTTCTGATGTTAAAGACTCTGAATTTTTATGTGCATATTTCTTGAAAATCTCCTCAAATTTCTCTGGCACAAACCTTCACAATTAGGAAAAACATTTAATAATGTTTGGTACGAAGAAAAATATTTTCCGAATTTTTTTTAAAAATAAATAATAAGATAAAAAAAATTGAAACAGATTGCGCAAGGTCATTTTTACCTTCCTTCAGAATCATAGGCATCAGAATCACTGCCATGTTTGCCAAATTTTATATTTTTAATCACAATTGGAAGTAGTGGAGATGGCCATTTTCCCTATGAACAAAACAAATAAATGAGTATTTAGCCAAAAATATTTTTAAAAACACTTTACACTTTAATCTTCATGCATAATCAAATTAAGATATGTAAAATAAAATGAACGAAATATTTATTTATATGTATAGGATGAACAGTCATATTGAGACTGAGACACGATCCAAACTCCTATAACGGAAATGACAAATGACTATGAACAACTTTTTGTAGGATTTTTAAATTTATATTTACGTGATATCTATAAAGCGATAAAATATTCTCTATTAAAACGTTTTCTGTTCTCGAAGTTCAAACTCAAAATCACTAATTAAAAATTAACGATATCGTTCATCCTATCATAATCATTAGTCATACTAATAAAAAAGCAACAACTAACATGTACGTCTACCACTGTCTACACCTTTATTTTAGACAGTAATTAGTCACCTAAAATATCTCATCACATACTTATTATAAAAATACTTTAAATTTTTTTAATTTAAAAACATCAGAAATTGAGTTATTAATCTAAACCGCCTCTAAAGAGAAGAGAGAGTGATAAAATACAATTTTTTCCGTTTTATTTTATTTGATCTTCTATTGATCTGAGCACTTCTTAAAGAGATTTTAATTAAAAATGTATTTTGCCGAATTAACCTTATTAATAACACTTCTAAACACTAAATTTAATTATTATTATTTTATGTAATTCTTTAATATTATAAATATTATAAAAATCTCGGAATTTCATAAATTATAATTATTTTTTGCATGGAGGCCAATTAATATGAAATTAATGTGACATGTCTAGTGGCCAGTAGGCATTAATAATTTCTGCTATATAATAATATACTATCGACAAGAAATAAGAAAATATTATTTGTCGTCACTACAAATATTTTATTTTTATTAACAAAAGACATAAAGTTTGAAAAAAAACAAAATTAATTTATTCTCTTTAAACGGTTCAAGTTTAAATAAGGCAAAAGTACTTGTTACCCCCCTAAACTTGAAGCTTTTTATACGGTGTATACCTAAATTAAATTTCGTTTTAATTACCCCCGAACTTGTTTATTCCTCCGTTGCGTATACCTTTTTCGTCCACCTGGCGTAGAAATTGACAACACACTCTACTAGGCGCGTGAGGAAGTGATTTTTTGCCACATCACAAAGCTACAACGGTAAAAAAAACATAAAATCTCCATTTTTCTTTAATATTTGGCATATTTTAAATGAAAAATAGGGCAAAATGTAAATGAAAAGTAAAGGAAACAAAGATTAACACTTGCTTGGTAAGAATTTCCGACAAATTTGAAATTCAAGGAGTTCCGCGAAATCAACCCTTTATTCAAAAATAACTTTTAAACAATGAATTTTAATATTTGGCATATTTTAAACGAAAAATAGGGCAAAATGTAAATGAAAAGTAAAGGAAACAAAGATTAACACTTACTTGGTAAGAATTTCGGACAAATTTGAAATTTAATCGACCAACTTCACGTCTAGAAAAACCCAAATCCAGAAGGAGTTCCGCGAAATCAGCCCTTATTCAAAAATAACTTTTAAACAATGAATTTTAAATTTAAGAAATTTATTTTTTGCAATATTAATTTATCTAGATGGCTATTATTTATCCAGGTGGAAATCCACATCACCACTTTTGCCAGCTGTCGCGCGCATGTAGTCACAATAGGAGCAGGTGGACGAAAAAGGTGTATGCAACGGAGGAATAAATAAGTTCGGGGGTAATTAAAACGGAATTTAGTTTAGGTGTACACGGTATAAAAAGCTTCAAGTTCAGGGGGTAATGAGTACTTTTGCCTTTAAATAACCACACAATTCAATATAATATTATCAATATACCTAAATTCTCGATCCAAATCTCTCTGATTAACAATATAAATAAATAAAATAAAAATTTATATAATTAAGTAAATAAAAATATATGATTCGAAATTCGACTTACTGGTCGAGTCTTGCCACTTGTAACAATATGGATGAGAACAGCAGCTAAAAGTGAACGAAAAACATTACGTCCCAATTTTCTAAAACCTAAAAATGATAAACCAAAAATAAGAAGAATATTAAATAATTTAAGTAGCATAAAATTAGAGGAAAATATCAAATTTAATACATATAATTAAATTTAAGAAAAATGCAAACCTTGATATGTTTCCCAAGGATATATAATTCCATCTTTGTTAATATCAAAAAACATTACATGCTTTTGTAAAGGAGTCAATTCATCATTATTTCCAATTCCTGCATCCAAATAATATATATATTAATTTTCTCAATACATATAACTCCTTTTTTTGTATGTTTTATTTGTGTTGATGAACATATATAAGTATAAATTTCAAGAAATGAGAAATTAAAATACTTCAGATTAAGGCGTAAATATCTCACTTTCTTAGAACGCACAAGCACGAAGTCATGATGATTTTGTTTATGATTCGACTGAACTAAATAACTTTAATTTGAAGAGATTTTACGTATATTAAAGATCTGCTTAATATGTCTAAATAATTTATCCAAATTCCATAAATTAAACTTATTAAAATCCTAACCTTGGTGAATAATTCAGTGAAGTAAATTATTAGCTAGATAAAACATGGGACAATAATAGAAATTATGACCACTTTTTCACTAAAAAAAATAATTAGTTACGAAATTTATTATTAATCTATAACTAAATAAATCATAGAAAATAAAATGCTAATCTCCAATAATGTGTGAAATTAGCTACAAAAGAAAAAAAAAGAAAAGAATTAGCTATGACTGCTCTATTGCTAAATAATTCATAACTAATAAGATCTTTTTTCATATTATTATATCGTCAAATAAGATCTATATTATTTAACAACATAATTTGTCTGGCGCTAATTTTTTTAAAATTAACGATGTGTATGAAAGAGAGAGAAGAATAGAGAGAGAAAGCATGAGTACCACTTGAAGAAGCCATTGAATCAAACTGATTTCTTTTTTGCCTTTGTGGATTAATAAGAACTAGAAAAAAGAGAAAGAAGGGAGATTTCAATAATACTTGTTTGAACTTTGGAGGGAGTATATATAGTGGAATATATAATAAAAATATGGACTTCTTTTTGTTCACGTTTGATTTGATATATTTTTTATATATGAAATACTTTCTTCAATTGTGAAAGTTAATTTTAACTAATTTTTAAAGTTAAATTAGATAAGATAAATTTAATATTTTAAAATTAAATTTAAATTTTAAAAATTATACAAAAAGTACTATAATTTTTATCATATCAATAATAATATTAAAAAATACATTATAAAATATTCAATCAAAATTCACAATACTAAAAATTCACTATTTTTCTATTGAAATTTTCTGCAGTAACTATTCACATATATATTCCACTTGAATCAGTGAGAAAAAAGAAATATTAATGTTTTTACAAGAAAAATTAGAAAGATTCTTACTATATCAATGAGAATTTATTTTTTACCATTCATTTTTTTAATGAGCTAATTTGATAAAAAAGTGAGATGAGAAATCATATTTGATAACACAAATTTCTATTGTTTTCCAGTACGAATATCAAATGCAAACAAAAAAAAAAAAAAAAAGTCGGCAATAGAGAGATTTTTCTTCCTAATTTTCGTCCACCAAACAAGGAAAAATATTAAGACTATTATGTACTATTTCTCTTACTTTCCAAATTTAGAAATTAAAACAAGGAAAAAAATTATATAATACTTTCCTTCATTCCTTTTTATTTCTTGTTAAACTATATGATTTTGATGAATATTTTTTTTAATTTTTTTATTATATTAATATAAAAAATTTATAATTTATATTATCTTTTATATAAATTTTTAAATATGATATAATTTTAAAAATGAATCAAATTATTTTTTATAAAATAAAATATGACAAATAAAAAAGTACGAGAAATACTTATTTAAGGCCAAAATTTTTAAGTAATCAATGAACTCATCTCTCTAACCTATCATGTCGGGTAGTGTGAAAATTAAATGTGTGGTTGTTGTAGAGTCAACAAAATATATTACAAGTTATTTATTAAAATAATAAAATGCCCATCCCCTTTTTGGTAAAAAAAACAAAAATGCAGTAGTTATGTGAACATAAATATTATGGCAATTGGTATCGACAGATGTGTGAGACCCGATGCATAGGGATGGGATTTGGTATTCGATTTGGGTTTTTTAAATTTCAGATTTGATAATACGGTAATTGATAGTTAAAAGTAGATATCAAATACTAAATTTTTAAATTTTGATTTGGTAATTTGAGAAATGGTAAATTAAACTTCGATTTGGTACGACATTCAATAATACCGTATTGAAGTTATAGTCAATTGTATTACAAAGTTAATACTATTTCTCTATTCATTTCTATTTTTTATGTGGACACACTATATAATAGAAGATTAACAAGTAAGAAGACATCAAGAAAAGCAAATTGATACAACTAATAGACATGTATTCGGATTATTCATGCTTATTTTTTAACTTTCTCTTTGGACTTGTACTAATGAGTAATGGATATGTTGATATATGACTTTCATTAAGTAAATAATTTGATATTTGGGAAATACCGAATACCAAATGATACTAATATCTCATACCAAACCCAAATTTGAATACCATAATTCTAAAATCTTACTCTCGAATACCATATCAAATATCGAATTATCAAATACTAAATAATCAAAAAAATTGGTTCGATAATTTAATTTTTGATATTTTATGCCCAGCCTTACCTATGTATCACAAATTCAAAATAAGCTAGTTTTAATGTGTGTATCGGACGCTAATATATTATGGCAATTGACACACAGCACAACATTACAATTATTGGGATTCGTGAAATCTTATCAATTGGACCAAAAAAAGTCAAAAATCTTGAAAGATGTGGCAAGAAATCATCACCAATCATCTTAAGGCACGTTCATTTTTGGTACGTCTACTTCAAGTTAATTATCATAAAATTAAAATAAAATAAACCAATATACCATAATCTTCTAGAAAATGATAAATATAAAATAGACTAGTGATGTCCAAATTAATATCTTAGTATTATTATATTAAAAATAACATGCATTATATAATATTTAGAAAGTTATTTGTTTACAAAAATAACTTGGATTATAATTAGTACAAAATGAATTTGAGGGACCTTGGAAATATATCTTTTATCATTTTTACTATCTTGTTCTCAAATTAACTAACCCAAATACTATGATTCTACCTTTTAACAAAAATAATTTATTATTATAATAACTATTAATCATAATATAATTTAATCCAAATTAATAACCAAATAAGAAACAAGTTTTTGTCTATCTATAAGTATTATGGGTGGCATAAAAGTTTTAGTGATGCGTAACGATTCTTCTAATTTAAAAAATGTAATGAGTTAAAAAATAAAGACATAAAAATTAAATCGATTAAATTTATATTTTAAATTCATTTTTTATAATTGCATATTCATCTTCTTAAAATCAAGAATTTACCCTGCCACTTGTTGCTTCTATTGTTTTATTAGACTTTCCTATTGCAAAATTATTGGGCACCGCACCCTACATACAATTTCTTAATAAAACTAATTCTTTATTTTTTCTTTTATAATTATTGACAATGGTGATAATATATAATTATTTATACAGTTATAACTTTATTATTACAATAAAATTTTATAGTATCACATCACCATGGACAAGGAATATGTGCATCACATTATTATTATTATTTGGATAGGAAATATATGTATGGTCATATTATTATTTGGACAAGAAAAATGTTATTAGATGTGTGTCACATGATACTTTTCTAATTAGAGCGTAACATAAGGTGGTCCAATTGATGCATTATTACATTCATGATATTTGATATTTATATTTGTTCTTTATTCATCAATGTTGAGGGGCCTTAAAACAAATTATAAAATCGAAAAAAATGATTCACTACCTTTTAAAAAGAGGTATTTTTTTTATTTTTTAATTATATATGCACACAAAGCTAGCTATGTTGTTATTTTTTAATTATACACAGTACACACAAATATATATTTCAAAATGACCTCCGAGGTTGTTTTTTTCAAAAATATTATTATTATTATATTTATTTTTAATTAAGTTTCCTGCACGGGTTCCATTTCAACTCTTTTAAAGTTCATAATTTGTTAGGTTCATTAAAGTTGCGTTTACGTAATTGTGATTTAGCCATGTAGTTTTGAAGGAAAAAAAAATCATTTTTTCAAATTATTGACCGCGTTTTTATTCTCAATTTATATGACATTTCAAATTTGAGATTTAAATAAGTTATTTTTATACTATAATTTTTTTTAAATTTTCAAATATCATAAATTATAATACTTAATTTTTAAATATATAAATTTTATTTCAAGAGCTTAAAAATTTTATGCCCAAATTCATAAACAAATTAAATTGTTTATCATATACTACTATTTGCACATAATTTTAAACGTATTAACACGTTATTGACTTAAAGGTATTAACACGCTGTTCACGAAGATTCTTACAAATTAAAACCAATCAATCGTATACCATCACAATGCTAACTACTTTAATTATCAGTTACGGAATTAGGATTTTTCACTAAAAAAATTCGAAATATGAAAAGATAATTACACAAATTTAGTCGAGAGATGTTCAACCTCTAAATTTGCAACGAATATAAAATGTATGAAAAATAAATTAACTACAAAAAAATATGAAGAAACATAAATATGTTATTAACAAATCAATATGGATGCAATTATGTTCCTCCCTTGATTCTTTTCTCTTAAAAATTCTCTGTGATTCGAGGGCCGTTCGTGACGTATTTCTTGATCTAGGATGATTTGGATTTGATCTCCATAATTCCAGGACCGTTAGTGGCGTATTTTTCGAAGTTGGATGATTTGAACTTGATCTCCATAATTCGAGGACTGTTAGTGGTGTATTTCTCGAACTAGTATGATTTGGATTTGATCTCTATATGAATATTTCATGAACTTGTGGAATATTCGAGTATATATATATGTGTATGAGCTAGGGTGTAGGATTGAGTAGCTAGCCTCCGAGAACCCTAATTGAAATGGAACTCGTCTGGTAGAGTCCTACAAATTTACAATGCCTACAAGTGCCCCTGCTTCAAGCGTTGTTGGAGTGTAAACTTGATGAAACTCAAAGACGAGACTTGAAATACTGATCATTCTTCCACCTTTGCAATTTCAGATTTGCATATTTGATTTGTACGGAGAGAAGAGATCATGAAGATCAGACTTGGTCCCACTGGGCGTGTCATAATTTATTTGCAACGAATTTTAAATATATGAAAAATAAATCAATGACAAATAAAATATGAAGAAACAAGAATATTTTATTGATAAATCAATATGTATACAATTTTATTCCTCCTTGATTCTTCTCTATTAAGAATTCTCTGTGATTCGAGGGCCGTTAGTGGCTTATTTCGATTTAGAATAATTTGAACTTGATCTCCATAATTCGAGGGCTGTTAGTGACGTATTTTTCGATCTAGAATGATTTGTACTTTATCTTCATAATTCGAGAATCGTGAATGACATATATATATTTCTCAAACTTGGATGATTTGAACTTTATTAATTTTTAGCTTTCATACCAATATTACCTAACATTTGAAAATCAAATCACTATTATAGCTATTCTTTTTTCGACGCATCACATGCAAAGCCATGATCTATTAATTGGCTATTTATGCAAAGATTACTTGACAACTCATACAGATTCGTCCAAGCACTTGTCCTTTTTGTCCCCTTGTTTGCACAATATATCAACAACCTCTTAAGGTGTGGTATTTTATCTAGATGTTCAAATTATGATAAATTTTAATTAAACACGTAATAATATATTTATATTAGATATTTTTCGTCCAAATTTTGGGAAAGCTTACGTATGTACGTAAGTTGTCTAACATATTTTCATCAACGGACTAATTAATACTCATTGCTTACTTCTTTAGAGCATGAAAATTAGGTTGAAAAGTTTCTCTCTTACTTGCTTCTTACATTTTATTTATTTAAAGGACTAAATAATTGTTTATTTCTTACATTTCATTTATTTATTTATTACAATACTCTATTATTTGGTTTTAAATTGGGGTAAGGTGGAATACAATGTGGCGAATAGAATCCTCGCTAACAAAGTAAGAGTTCACCCAATCAACTAAGTTTCTAAGAATCACGTTATTTCAATACTCGCACACATTCTATAATTCTAAATCAGAAGCTTTGAGTTCATGTCTTAAAAATAAAAAGAAATTATATAGAAAAAAATCCTTATTTTAATGGACTTTACACCGTGTGAATTCAAAATTTAAGAATTATATTACTGTCAAACACCGAATAATAGAAACAAATTAAAATTTAAACATGAATCATACAAAACCAAAAGTCTAATGGAAAGTGAAATTGCTAAATATCGATTAATACATGAATAAATTCAACACTTCTTTTCCTTTTTATTTTTTTATTTTTTTAACAAAGAAACAAATACCACAACTGTATATATACAAAGTCAAAGTTACAAGTAAAAAAAAAACTGCTGCACCTTTTTTATGAACTTGATTTACCCCTGCAACAAAAAGTTAGTAGTAATAAGATCAATAATGTCAAATACAAATATTTTTAAAAAATTATCTCGATATACAAAGCATAACCAAAAAAAATAAAAAATAGTCAGGTGCACGAAGTATGTTGTGTTCATGCAATGTCAGAAAAAGACCGCACTTCAAAAGGGTAATTTAGTAGCCTATAATGTACCTTTCTCCCCTCTCAACAAAATATAAAAGTACAATTGTTAGTAGCTAATTCCACCCTTGAACATATAACATTTTGCCCGAACCCCAAGGGGAACATAATTTAACATCCTATCTTGTCCTAAATATCAATGCATGATCGATTGATCTACGTATCTAAAAACCAACTCGTAACATATAGGTTATCCTAGTGATCATATGAAAATAATTTTACCATAATCTTCTAGAAAATGATAAATATAAAATAAATTAGTTATGTCGAAATTAATATCTTAGTATTATTTGATTTATTATTAGGTGCACCCTACATAAAATTTCTTAATAAAACTAATTCTTTATTTTTATTTTTTTATAATTATTGACAATGGTGATAATAATTATTATTTATATAGCTATAACATTTATTATTACAATAAAATTTTATAGTATCACATCACATTTTTATTATTATTTGGATAAGGAAAAGATGTAGGGTCATATGATTATTTGGACAAGAAAAATGTTATTAGATGCGTGTCACATGATACTTTCATAATTAAAGTGTAAAATAGATGGAACCTTGGCTTATCTAGCAAATTAATTTTTAGCTTTCATACTAATATTACCTAACATTTGAAAATCAAAGCACTATTATAGCTAATCTTTTTTCGACGCACATGCAAAGCCATATTTATTTGACAACTCATACATATTCGTCCATGCACTTGTCCTTTCAGAAAACTCGAATTCAAAATTTCTGGCAAAGAATGAAGGAGTGCTTGTCGGTCTATCCTAATTCTTGTTGGTGTTATTTACACAAGTTAAGTATTCTGAACTTTTATGTGCATATTTCTTGAATATTTCTAAAGTTGTGTATAAATGGACTTCACACAACCTGAATTCGAATATTTAAGAATTATATTATCGTCAAACACAGAATAATAGAACAAGCTTAACATAAAATATGAATAATACAAAACCAAAAGTCTTAACGAAAAGTGAAATTGCTAAATATCGATTAGTACATGAATAAGTGTTACTTCAACACTTCTTTTCCTTTTTTTTTTTTTTAACAAAGAAACAAATACCACAACTGTATATATACAAAGTTATAGTTACGAATAGAAAAAAAAAACTGCTGCACCTTTTTTATGAACTTGATTTACCCCTGCAACAAAAAGTTAGTAGTAATAAGATCAATAATGTCAAATACATTTTTTTTTTAAAAAAAAAATCAGCTCGATGTACAAAGTATAATAATCAGAAAAAACCGCACTTCAAAGGGTAATAGTATTCAATACAATACAATACAATGCAATACACCTATATCTAAGTACCTATTTCAATATATTAATAACTAAATTGGTAATATAAGAAACAACAAAAAAAAACATTTAACTGGAGCCACTGGTTACAAAACCAGTAGCAGCGATATCAGAATCAAAAGGGTCAAAATTTTCCCTTTTCATCACTTTTCATCGATCCTAATTAATCATTTCTAATAATTAACTAAACTAAAAACAATATTTACACCATACCCCAGGGACCACATCGAACAACAACTACCCACAATTGACTTATTCCTTTTGTTCAATCCAATAAAATTTCCAGCAATACCTACTAGTACTAATATCAGCCAATCATATACAAGTCTACGGACTTAGAGTTTTCGCTAAAGCTTCATGCGGCGCTTTACAACTTACTCACTACTCTTTTAAAATCAGCTTGGCAAAGTGACGGAACGTCACACTACACTATAAAGCTTAATTGCATTATCTATTCACTATCACTCTTACCCCAAAAATTTGCAATCATTATATTTCTAATATTTAACTAGGAACATCAGGTCCCAATCACGAAGCAAATTACCTACGCCAACAGTTTAAGTTGCAAACAAAATCAAATAATGACTATAGAAATATCATTTTGACGAAGCGACACCCCATGGCAATGATGGCATAGGGTGGGTCCCCCTGCTTGTGGTCCTTGGACTATCTTGGGATTTGTAAGTAAGGATCTATAAATATTGATGAGTTAGGTCAAGCATAGCATTTTTTTCATGCAATATTATCTAAAAAAAAGAATAGACGAAAGAAATTGTTTTTCGAAACTCATAATAATATGGAGGCAAGGTATTTCTATTTTACTGTTCATTCTGTAAGAGACCTTATAGATGTTCGACAGTTTGGGGAAATGAAAGTTTACGCGAAGGTTTCAATAGCAGGAAAGAGCAAGTACACGGAAGATATCATACGAGAGGATGTAGATGCTGTTATTGAGTTGTTTTGCAAAAGGAGTTTCTCAGATGACAAGTATGTTGGCAAGTTAAACCTCACTCTAAAACCTTTTTATAAAGGAGAGTGTAATTTTTCAGTGCGTAGGAATGATTCAAAGCGAAATGAAAGTTTTGGGACTTTGAAGTTTTCATATGAATTAGGAGATAAAATAGTCGTAGTTCAAGACTCATCATCATCGGAAAATTTCAGTGGCACATTATTTAAGGCATTCAAGTTTGGATTTGACGTAGGAATGCTAATAGGGAAAATAATGACTACATGAGAGTTCAACAATTGACTTTTTATCATCAAATGGATTTTATTACTATGTTATTAAAGTAAGAACAACTTTTTGCTATAAATTAAATATTTTGAAATCTTTGTTATATCATGTATATTGCAAGAAAAAATGCAACAAATTGTAGCTACTTTTTAGTTTTCTAGTACACTTCTTGTGGTACAATTTCTCATAAGTTTGAAGAAAGTGTCATTAGTAATTAGCAGGTAATTGATCGTTTGTTTAGTTTTCCTTATCAGTGGTATTGTCAATAATTCTACAACTATATATCGTATTCTTCAGTTTTATTATTATCTGATGTTTTCTTCTCTTCATTTATCCTATTATTTTTGTGGTTGCTACTCTTCTATTTCACCAGGAAAGTAATTTCATCAAAGCTCTTTTTTAACCCCGCTTAAAATTAATCAAACAACAACAACTAGCATACTCATTATAATCTCATAAGTGAAGTCTGAAGAGGGTTGTGTGTACAATATCATGCTTCTACTTTGAGAAGGTAGAGCCGTTGTGATGACTTGTATGAGTCCACCACAAGTAAGGGGACCAGGTCCCTTGACAATATTATGAACAACAAAAACAATAATACTTAATTACAATGTTGGGACTTGAGATACAATTCACCATCCAAACAACTAAGACTTTTCAGGAATAACTCTATCAGATCCCTTGATGTTCGGGTGGGCTTGTTTTTTTCTTAAGAGAAAATGGCTTTTGATTTTTGGAATTTTGTTATGCCAAACTAGGTTATTTCCTATGCACATCAATCATGACAGTGGTGATAGCTTTTACAGTTGTTCCTCTTCTGTCTTGGACAAACGCTAATCATGTGATCAACTCTCTTTACAAGGTCTCATAATTTGTTAAATCATCAATATATTTGAATATAACACGTTGTTTTAGATAAATCATCAATTCAAGTAAAACATATAAAAAAATCAGGTACATGTAAAATGAAAACAATAGTGAATAGTCCATTTAGAAAAAAATGAGCAAGAGAACCATAGCAACAACAAATAATATAATAATCGGAAAAGGGTCAAAATTGCTCCCGAACTATATGAAATAGACCATTTATACCCTTCGTTACATTTTGGGATAAAAAATGCCCCTGTTGTTATCCTAAGAGACCACAAATACCCTCAAGAGTTAACACCCCAAATTTTTGTTGACGTGGCAAGCCACGTGGGACTAATCCTTCCACCTAAGCGTTGCCAAATAGGATTCACTACAAAAGAACTAGACCTTTAGCGGCAACAACAGTCGCCACAAAAGCCCAGAAAATCGTCACTAAAAGTTTTTAACATTAAATTCTAA
>JAJOOE010009088.1:0-15617 GCA_036250405.1 Solanum raphanifolium
TTTATTTTCCTTTCTTTGGTAGGAATGGCACCAGGTAGCCGCTTGTGATGACACTGTTTAAAACATAGCCCATTTTATAACTTATTTGAAGTTTAGCCATACTTTACAGTTTACAACCTCCCCCGCTTCTTCTTCTGAAGTTATAACCTCAAACCCGTCTTTACAACTTTGTTTCTGAGGTGACTAAATTTAAAACGTTGTAAATTTAGGCTATTCTGGGCATACTATTTCGTGTTTTCTCCTTGGGTCAATTATCAAAGAGAGATGGCTTCAGTTGACATTTATAGCCATGTGATGACTTATTCTACTATTATACTCATTGGTTCGACTAATTTAGATATACATTATGTTGGACCCATTAAAAGAGAACATTCTTTACTATAAGTTTATTTGTTTTCAAAGTCATTAAAATTCGAGATCTCTAATTTCATCCTTTGTTTTTCAATGTGTTGCATATTCACTTGAACATTTTTTTCCCCTCTAAATTGGAAACGTCATCATTATATCACTATTCTAAGTCCATGAATCTCATGATATTTCTAAGGAACTTTAGACTACTTTGTGGTCTTCTGTACCGGTATTTCACATTACAGAAGAACTTAAAGTCCCCTCCAATATGAGTTGTACAAGAAAAAGAAAAAAAAATTAATCAGCAGTTAAAAAGAAGTGAAGAAAAAGATTTTTAATATATAGCAGTAGTATTTGTTTGTTGGATAAAGGTGGACAGAGATTGAGATTAGTCTATACACCGCATTAAAGATGTTTGGGAGTATTGTACCAAGAAGGAAAATGATGCATCAATACTCTACCAGACAAAATCTCCTTATGGACCTTATTGTCACTTTGTGCCTTTTTTCTATTTTCCATCTTTAAACTATTATTGTACTCAAGATATTGCTATTAAAATTTGAATTTAATTACCTTGATATATTCTTTCCAATTATATATCAACTTATTTACATAGACAATTTTTTCCCATTCTGATTCTAGTTGGGAGTGAATGGGACATTTCAATGAGCAAAACGCGATGAGAATGACCTAACAAAACATATTAATGAATTTTGTTCTTTTTTCATCTCATCAATATTTCAAATATATATTTGAGCTGCGTATATTAATACTTTATAGTGTAGTTTAATTTATATACAAGAATATATGACGGTGAAAATAAATCTCAGTTGGAGGCTTCTATTTGTCATATTACAAATGGAGTTTTGGAATTTAGCTTCACAAATTTGTAGACACTAGACAAGTGAGGTTCTTACACTACATAAGACAATTTTGTCACCAACTTGTCATGATTAATAGCTGTTACATTTACCTACTCCTCCACCTTTAATTTGCTACTATTATTTGGAACATTTAGGGCAAAGTAAGTTTAATTAAGAATATTAAAGATGCAATTTTCTAGCCAAGTTTAGTTTAGTATACAAGACCAATCCCCTATAAGGTGAATTGCTTGTAGTACCTCTTCTCTAATACAGAAAATTTAATTTAGTGGGACATATCCTTTCGTTTATTCATTACTCATCTAATTAATTATTAATATATATACTTTGATCTAAACATACACTGATTTTTTTTTTTGAGTAATAATTTTCAGCAGAAATATAATTGAGCACCACATGAGGTATTAAGTTAAACTCATTGATCTTGAAGTTTGTTAGCAAATTAATTTTAGTAGAAAGATAAAAGTGATATTTGTCCTAATTTCGATCTCTATCTTATATTTAATTAAGCTATCAATTTATTATTTTTATTGATGCTTTCATTTTCTTTTTGTTGGTGAAACATCAACAAATAAAGGAGGAGGAAAGAGCAACGACGACGATAAGCCTTTTGTGTAAGGGACATATATGTATGATTTTGTGTAAGCTAAGGGACATGCACGTTTTTGTGTACCTAAAAAAACTTGAGGGACATGCATGCTTTTGCAATTTATTGGTACCATCTTTTAATAATTCACGTAGCTATATAGCCATCTTGGGTTGCTTGCATTTTCCGTCAATTATGAAATTTATGTACAACAACAACAAATCAAACGTGATCTGACAAGTGGAGTCTGAAGAGAGTAAAGTGTACATATAATTTACCTTCATCTTATGTAGGGTAGAGAGATAGTTTTTGATAGATCTTGACATGTGTGTAAAATACTCTGATTAATCAAGAAAAACATTTTCAAAACCAGTGAAGACGTGTTGGTGCCTGTGCAAATTCAACTAATTTGAATCATGATCATGCCTTCACCCATTAAACATAGGGTAATGCTAAATGACCAGAAAATTTGGCCAGAATTTGGTCAGAAATTTAAGAAAATTATAATATCTTTTTAATTTTAAAATAAACTGATCTTTTTTTCCATTTTTTAGTTAAAAGGTATTAAAGTTAAAAGGATAAAAATGTTTAAAAAGGTAAAAGACCATTCTGGCCAAAAGGATTTTTCCCTAAACATATAATGTTAAGACTAATTAATCAATCTGACATAACTCTAATTATATGTTTAATTTTCTTTAGTTTGTCAATTGTTTCTTTATTTACGTCTTGTTTTCAAAAAACAGAAGAAGGGAATTTAAGGATAAAAAGATAAAAGCCAAAAAGAAAAGTTCATTAATTTTGCTAGAGTGAAATTTCCACTAAGGTATAGTTCAAAATTGAGAAGGCGGAAGCTTCGAAGAGGGAAGGACCACTACTTACTAACGTTCCAAGCCTTTTGTTTCGGGAGATTTAGTTTTATAGCCTTTTATAAATTTATTTTTAATTTTTTGTGTTGTTTGAGATATTCATTTTTACTTTAAAGAAATAGAAAATGCCATTTTCTTTCCTTAAGAATATATTCGATCGACCACTTTAGTACCAATGGCAAAAGAATTAATGAATCGAAAATTAAAAATTAATATGAAAGAAGAGGAGTAGAAATCAGAGTACAAGTTTTAAATTGTCTGGCGTGTAAATTTTTATGTACTCATTAAATCTTTTTGACAAATTATATGGTGCTATTATACATACATATTTTTGGCAGCTGAGGTGGAGCAAAGGTTATATATATCGTGATTATAATTCTATTAAGTTATTGAGTTATAAACTAATGTAATTTGTGTATATAAAGTGAATAATTCTTAAGATCATAATTATAGAGTTCGGACCAAAGTTATTACATTCGATCAAACGTCCCTGTTTTTTTTGGTATGTGTGTACTTGAATATATATTTATATCTGATCAAACCTAGCTAATTACGTATTGTATTTACGGATTTTTTTAAAAAAAATTTGTTGCGATTACAAAGCCTTAACAGTTTGTAATCAACACTAGTGTATATTTATTAAGTGTTTCACATGTATATTACAATTAGTTTTTTGTTATGGATTTTGTTGAGATGATTGATGTATGTTTTGAGAAGAATATGAAAATGTTTAATTAGAAGGCTAAATATAATGGTCCCAACTTTGAAGCAAGCAAGTAAGAATATAGTAGTGAACAAAGAAAGAGACAATAGATCCAGCTGTGATTCAAATTCCTCTTAATTCATATCTATTTTCCTTTTGTCGACTATATAGTATAGTATTGTATGTTTTTTCTTCTTCTCACGTTTAGTCAATTCATATTCCTATTGTTACAATGCTGTTGGTCCATTTCCTTGCATGTGTTTCTATCCATTTCATAAAATTGGCTCTTGCTTATACACTTCTTCTCTTCACATACACCTAATTATACCAAAAGGGAATGAATAAAACTTGCCATCAATATGCCTTTCTTAATATTATTATTTTTCTACGTTATGTCTCGTGAACCTTTTCAATATAGTACGAATTGCTAGTTTCCGTTCATAATTTGGTTATCTTGTTTTATTGTTACGTAGCAAATAGGGCTAGCTAGAAGCATGCATGTTATGCGGCTACAATGATGCTTTTTTGCCGTCTCTTCATTCGGGATAGGAGGGCTAGTGAACACGGAGAAGAAACAAATGAAGCGTGTTGTCCATAATGGAAAGTAAGATATCATTACTTTGCCTCTTTGTTGGACTAAGTCTGACGTGAATATAATAGCCTCTGATCAGGATTAGGAACCAATTTGAATTTGAATCTTGCCATGTGAGTGATTTTCAATTGTAGGCATTTTGTTAGGAAGTTGATGTGCTAGTCAAAAGTTAGCTAGGTCGAGGTGGTTATTGGCTTAATCCCATTTTAAAAAAAAAAATGCTTTTTTATGCCTTGGATGTTAGCCACAACTCATATTCTTTGAGTAATTCTTCCCCTTGTTCATTCTTAGACGTACCGATTAACTTTATACTTTTCTTTTAGAGTAAAAAAAATATATAAACGGTTGAAAGTATATATTCTTTTATTGGTTCATTTAAATTTGTGATCATCACATTCGAATACAGTGTAGGTTCTCACTTTCCATTAATTAAAACAAAATTCTGACTAAATAACTATAAGGAAAAAGGAAAAACTAGAATAAATAAAAGAAATAAATTCTTTGAGTAATAGTTCTCAGAGTCTGTTTGGATAATGTAGGAGGGAAAAAAAGTAGTAGCTAGGAAAAATGCATCATTCTTCACGTTTACTTTTCCTCCACTTTCACCATGACTTCTACTTTTATTTTGAATCAATAGGGTAAAGTAAAGGGAAATAAAAGAAAAAAAGTGAAAAGGGTAAAAAAGAAAAGTAAAAAAAATTACAAGTTTACAAACTTTAGGTTCCAATTATGTGCATGGAAGCAGACAAAAAATAAGAATCTTGATGAAAAAGAAAAACAACACAGTAAGAAAGAACAAGCAAAGTATATATATATATATATATATATATATGTACTACTACTTTAATTTGAGTACCAATTAGGTAAGGTTAACAAAAGAGTACAGTGAACTCAATTGAATTATTTTAATTATATGATATTTAATCTATTAACTTTATATTTTATTTTAGCATTATTAACATAGTAATACCTAAATCAAACGAAAAAATGTGAAAGATAGGAACATGTTTTACCCTCAGCAAATATTGACTGGTCCAATTAACGAAGCAATACGTACAAGCAGCAGTATACAAAACGATCACGTCAGCAGTGTACAGACTCCCATTACATAATTTGTACTTTCCCTTTGTTTCTTTGTTAAGAATATTAATAAGACCATTCACAAATGTCTCTAGTTTGGGGTGGGGTGGTTATTAATTATTTCCCTTCAGTATTTTAAATAAAAAGTAAGTGATAGAAAATATCTTTGCTACCAAAATAATAGATAATTTTAGATGAACATTTATATTTTCGTATCATAATATGATATAAATTATGCTTTTAAAATATATCACGTTTTATGCTTAATCCTAGTTAAAGAACTTATGTTGAGGCAAAAGTTCAAGTCAATACCCACAACTTATGCTGCAAAAGACATAACTTAAACTTTTACGTTCAAAACTTATATATATGATCAACAAGGCAAATTTTTCTCTAAACTAATGCCTAGTGAAATTATAATTAGTTCATAGAAATACTACACAATTTATGCCGCAGAACTTAATTTCTGCAAAACTTGTATCGAGCGCGATATAAAATTTCTCTAAACTTATGTCTAGCGAAATTAGATCATAGATCAATAAAAGTAATTTGATCCACAAATTTTTATTAAATGAGTAGCAGAGACAAAAAATTAAAAATATCATATTTATGGGCAAAATCATGCAAAAACTTCTATTAAATAAAATAATGCCAAAGCCAAATAATGGTTACCTAGTACCCCAAAACACACACATTATCCTTTTGGCCACTAATATTTTCAAATATGCATATATGGAGAAAATACTCAAAAGGTGAGAAAAGTAATTTGATTATTATTGTTTAATTTTTCTTAAATTGGAAAGAAAAGGAAAAGGTAAGCAAGAAAAGGAGAGATGCATGATATTGTCCACCCACAACAAATTGAAATTCTTATCAATGATGTTTAGGGAGCATGAAAGGATGGAGGTGGGAAGCTTTAGCTTTATCAACTATTATAGTACTCCTACTTTTCTCTTTTATATAAAATATATATAAGTTTGTTTCTTTGGAATGACAGTCTCATGAAGCGTGTAAAATCATGTTATTTTTAACCACTCCAAACAACAAATAATAGTGTGCTACTCCATAGTGGAATCAATTAAAGTACATTCATCATACCCCTCTTCCCCAAGCAATCAATCATAAAGGTAGTAAGAAATGTTGTGTGGGTAAAAAAATATACTTTTACATAAACAAAGTTAACTATATATAGCTATCCATAATAATAAGTAGAAATAATATTCTTATGAAATAATTATTTTAAGGTTGAATATATTGACAATCCTTTATATTTGTAAGTAAATTTTATTTAGACACAATTCAAATTATATTATTTTTCATTCAGTATTTAAATATAAGATAAAGTGTTTTTATGAGACATATTTTACTCATATTTTGAAGAAGTGTTTGCGCCTGTTCACAAACCTCTAAGTTAATCACATTAAATATTCCTTCTATTTTAAATTATACACATCAACATTAATAGGAACATGTACGAGGTCTTCAACTTATTATGTCTAATGTGTATAATTGAGGTGCGTAACATATTTTAAATGATTAATGTGTTTATGAAATGGGTACTTGAGAATATACACAAAAGCTTCTTTAGAAATTTGAGTCGGGAGTATCTAATATGAACATTTTATCATGTTTACTTCATGTGCTCAATTGAAACACATCACACTAATTTACCTATAAATTTTTAAAATCTCGACATATTCTTTCTTATTTAAAATAGATAACGTGTTAAATTAAATCTGTAATAACGCAAAATATATTTATCTGGTAAAAATAATTGTTATAGCCAACAAAGATACCCCTCATCATGGGCGTGGTCTTGGGTCCCTAGCCTATATGACTGGTCAGTTCACCAAACCCATTATCAATCTCTAGCCTAATTTTCTTGAGATTCCCACATTCTTAGCCTCTTTTTAAAACATAGATTTTTAAAAAACAGATAAGTTTTTGGGATTTTGTTGAATGGCCAAACTCAGGGAATGTTGGATTCCCTTGCAAATCCAACTCCCATAGCCATTACTTGCACTCTTACACATCCCAAATGTTTGTTCCCAATTTTTTTTTAAAATAAAATATTACTACTATTGCACATAATAAAGCTCATATGATAATGACAAAAAATAACTTATTTCTAAGCCATAAGTTAGCTAGTGACTGACTCACCCATGAGGAATTTTTGGTCTTATTATAGCTGCACATTACACTAATGCTTTTGCTTATTTGTCTTCAAAGAGTGATTTTGATTTAAGCTTAAAAGAACGGTCCATTAGAAAACTTGTCATTTCTATGTCTATACGTCAAGACAAAGTTCTTGATTAAGATAGTAGCAATTAGATTTCCATTTAGACTAAGGGTAAAACTTAAAAGTATATTCTTTTTATTAATGTGGTTTTTTTAACCCCTCCCTGATGAGCTATTATCTTTAATTTTTTGATGACTTGAACTCATAACCTTATGAAAATGGTTACTATCCGAACAACTCCTTCTAATCTATTTTATTAATGTTTAAATTTTTTTAATATATTATTTTCCTCACAAAGGGTCTGTGTCCCCAGTGACAGGCATGCTAAGTTCTCCTTTTTACAAAGACTGTTTTTTTTTTCTTTCCATGGAGACTGACAAGACAGTAATAAAATGATTTTCTGGCATACAAAAGCTATAGTTTTGTTCTCAATCTAAAAGATTATTAGAAGAAAGAAAATCCAATAGAGGGGTTTGTCTCTCTGGTATTCATTTGAGTTTCTGTTTCTTTCTTGAAATTTAATGGAAAAGAAAAGAGAGATAAAGGTTGCATTCTTGTATGTGGCTACATTCTTGGTTCTTTGGAGTTCTGCAGCAGGATTGCTTTCTCCTAAAGGTGTCAACTTTGAAGGTAATTAGTATTATTTTGATAAAATTCTGCATAATGTATACTGAAAATACTAAGTTTTCATCTGAGATGTTCCTCTTTTTTTTTTTTTTTTCTCAGTGCAAGCTTTAATGGCCATAAAAGTTGCTTTGAAGGATCCTCATGGGGTTCTTGATAATTGGGATAGTACTTCTGTTGATCCATGTAGTTGGGCTATGGTTACTTGTTCTTCTGAGAGTTTGGTTATTGGCTTGTAAGTATTTCTTGCAAAGATGAAATCTTTTTCTTTGTTTGTGTCTTTGCCATTCAAAAGTTGAATTATTTTTTTTTACCTTTCTGTATTATGCAGAGGGGCACCAAGCCAGAATCTGTCTGGTACTTTTTCTCCTAGCATTGGCAATTTGACAAATCTTCAGATTATGTGAGTTACTAAAATCAGTGATTTGAACCTTTCTTGATTGTTTCTGTTACTTTCTTGAATAACCTTTTTTTTTTCTTTTGAAACAGATTGCTGCAGAATAACAATATAACAGGACCAATCCCAAAAGAAATTGGAAGGCTCTCAAAACTTCAGACTCTTGATCTTTCTGATAACTTCTTCACTGGAGATATTCCTGTTTCTTTGGGACACTTGAGTGACCTCAAGTACATGTAAGAATCTTAACAGAGAGCCAATTCTCATACTAAACTTCAATTTTTCTATCTTCCAACAGTTTCAATATCAGTTTCCTTATATTAATTTGTTCAGGAGGCTCAACAATAACAGTCTATCAGGAGAAATTCCAGTCTCATTAGCCAACATGTCACAGCTTACTCTAGTGTAAATCCTTGTTGCTTTACTTATCTTTTTCCTTTTATCCTTTTCAAAACTTGAGATTGATTTTGGTATTTAACCTTTTGATTCAGGGACTTATCCTTCAATCACTTGAGTGGACCGGTACCTAGGTTCCCTGCTAAGAAATTCAAGTAAGCTAATTAACAGTTTATTCATGTCTTGTTAATAGAAAGCTGGAATGTTAAGAATAATTTTTATGTTGTTCTGTGATTGTAGCATTGTTGGAAATCCATTGATCTGCGAGACGGGGTCTGAGCCAGATTGCTATGGAATGCAATTGCTGCCAATGTCAATGACATTGAATGGTTCAGAATGTATGCATTATAGAATGTCATTTTCCAAATCTAACCATTTTTTCTTACCTGTAATTTCTGATTTTGCATTTCTTCTGTTTCACCTCACTTTATTGCTCCGTGTTTGTTATCCAGCTTCGCCTTCTGGGAAGCAAAAAGGTCATAAAATCGCGCTTGTATTTGGCTCGACTCTTGGTTGCATTTTTTTGCTCGTTCTTGGAATTGGACTCTTTCTATGGTCAAGGCATAGACACAATCAACAAGCCTTTTTTGATGTTAAAGGTTGGTCATCTGTTCTAAACTTAAGCTCAATGTTCTCATGAAAGTTATGATCATTGCTTCATACTCATTTGTATAATTTGCTATTATTAGATCGGCATCATGAAGAAGTTTCCCTTGGAAATTTAAGAAGATTTCAATTCAAGGATCTCCAAATTGCAACCAACAACTTCAGCAACAAAAACATTTTAGGAAAAGGTGGTTTTGGTAATGTTTATAAAGGCCATCTCCCAGACGGTACTCCTGTGGCTGTAAAGAGGCTAAATGATGGCAATGCAATTGGTGGTGAGAAACAATTCCAAACAGAAGTCGAAATGATAAGCTTAGCAGTGCATCGTAACCTCCTCAGGCTCTATGGATTTTGTATGACACAGTCGGAGAAGCTTTTGGTTTACCCTTTTATGTCCAATGGTAGTGTAGCTTCGCGTCTAAGAGGTAAAAAAAACATATGAAATTAGCAAAGTGGCATTCCAGATATCTTATTTGTCTTTTGCTGAAATATAGTCCATGTTACTTTCTATAGTAAAACCTGTGTTGGATTGGGGAACAAGGAAGCGAATTGCTATAGGAGCTGCTCGAGGACTGTTATATCTTCACGAACAATGTGATCCAAAGATAATTCATAGAGATGTTAAAGCAGCAAATATATTGCTCGATGACTTTTGTGAGGCGGTTGTGGGAGATTTTGGTCTGGCAAAGCTTTTGGATCACCAGGATTCACATGTCACAACTGCTGTGCGCGGTACAGTAGGGCATATAGCCCCTGAATACCTGTCAACAGGACAATCATCTGAGAAAACAGATGTGTTTGGATTTGGGATCCTTCTACTTGAGCTGATCACAGGAATGAGAGCTATAGAATTTGGAAAAGCAGCTAACCAAAAGGGAGTAATGCTTGATTGGGTAAGTATCAATTGACATGCCTCCAATAAGTTTAACACTTTCTATATTTGAAAACTATTTAACTTTAGACTTCGCATTTTACCCTTAACGACATGCTCTTATAGTCAGAGAAATGTTATGGCATGTTTCGCGACATTGTATATATCCTGTAAAGTGTAACATTTGGTTTACATTATATCAGGTTAGGAAAATTCATCAAGAGAAGAAACTTGATGTCCTTGTTGATAAAGATTTGAGAATCAACTATGATCGAATTGAGCTAGAGGAAATGGTTCAAGTTGCTCTCCTCTGCACACAATATCTTCCAGGACACAGACCAAAAATGTCTGAAATCGTTCGAATGCTTGAAGGTGATGGACTTGCAGAGAGATGGGAAGCATCCCAAAAATTTGATGGTAGTAACAAGTACAAAACTAAAGAGCTATCCTCATCCGAGAGATTTTCAGATCTCACCGATGATTCATTGTTACTTGTACAAGCCATGGAGTTGTCTGGTCCTAGGTGAGCAAGTCATTTACGTATATTTATAAAAAAGTAGAATTCACACTTAGAGAGGTAATTTATATATTAAACTATGTGGTAATGTATAGTAATGAACCATCAAAGATTCAAAGAACTTTGATGTGTTCTGTTATTTTTTTTGTTTCTTTATTGTATATGTTCATCTTTAAGTTAAATGATTTCAATCGAGAGTTCGATTTTTTTCCTGGTACA
Source organism: Solanum raphanifolium (assembly GCA_036250405.1). Taxonomy (NCBI): domain Eukaryota; kingdom Viridiplantae; phylum Streptophyta; class Magnoliopsida; order Solanales; family Solanaceae; genus Solanum; species Solanum raphanifolium. Next base: position 10,926 of record JAJOOE010009088.1, read on the forward strand.
ACCTGTATTTGTAGTTTAGACAATGTTGTAATTTGAAAAGCTGAAATGAACTTTTAAGCATTATAGTGTGCTTTTACATCATTTGGCTTAGTAATTACTAATTAGCATGCCATAATAATGATTAGCAACGGCTATTGAAGATGATAATGGAAATGCTGGTGGAGAAGCTAATGATTTTTGAAGCTTATTCTTTAAGAAAAAGTTGCTAGCTACCTTAGGTAGAACTATAGTTTATATTTTAGTGCAACGCACGAACCCACACTAAAGACATAATAGATGTAAATATTCATAATAGCAAGGAATCCAAGAAAACACAGTGGTCCACCATAGAAATTTCTTATTGATTTATTAGCCAATCGCAAAAATGTGTTATCAAGTTGTAAAAAACAAATGAAATACATAAAACTAAACAACTATCGTCTACGATAACAATGAGACCTCTCTATAACAACTATTGTCTACAATAACATTTCACTGTAACAACCAACGCCTTTTCAGAATCATTTTTTGATCTTATGTTAGGAGTATATTACATTTTCAGTATAATGGCTTTTTTCGCAACCAATTTTTAATCTTGTGTTATATTATATGTTTTTCAATATATAAAATAATATTTTATCATAACAATTAAAAATATTGGGAAACAACGTCATTATATTTAATTTAGATGTATTCCATAAAAGACCAACTCCGTATGGCCTATGGGTGTTTAAAATTAGAAGATACATATTGCGGTCAAAATCACATAATCACCATGACTATGAGGTTTCTTTAGGATTCAATTTGTTTAAACAAAAAAGGAAAATTGTATGAAATAGCAAATTATTAATTCAAATTAAATGTTATAGTCATAGTTTATTTTAATTGTAATTCGCAGCAAACATCCCATTTTTTGCCATCTGATTCGGTATACAATTAGCCATTTTCGATATACAATTAGTCATTTTATACATTTCGATATAAAGTGTATAAAATGCGTTTGTGTTTGTATAAAGTGAGAGAAAAGTGTATATACAAATACAAATTCATATATTTTCGTCCTATACACTTATAATTATATAAATACAGATCTTATTATACAAATTACAATGTATAAATGAATTTATACAAAACTGAACATTTTGTATAAAATTGAATGCTTGTAGCGAATTATACAAATCAAAAGCTTCATAGCAAACATATAATATGTTATGGAGAACAATTATGCAAACGATAACTATAACCTACAAATATGATTTTTATGTTTGTTATATGTGAAAGTTCCACAAAAGGGCCTGGAATTATATAGTATTGGGCTACAAGAGAATTCAAAGCCAAAGCCCAGGTCTGGACTCAAATGGCCCATAGTACGTTCGACCCAACCAATTTCACCTCTTCATTTCTCTCCAACGGCCTGCTCTCAAAAATCACACAATCAAACGCCCAAACCCCAATACTCAATGAAGCAATTAGATGCCTACGCACGCTAGGCTCATTGCTTAGCTTAATCATACTCCGTTTGTCCTATATATATATATTATTTTTTGTAGAATTATACACAAATTTCATAATATTAAGAGCTAAAATGTCCCGATACATCGCCTACCAATTTCGAATACATCCCTCAACGTTTTGATAAATTGCGTTTCGATTTAGTATACATCACTCAACATCTTGATACATCACGTACTAGTTTCGAATACATCCCTCAACGTTCCGATACATCACGTCTCAATTTCGTACACATCATTCAACGTCCAGATACATCGCGTAAATTAATGTATCTCAGAATAGGAGACACACTAGAATTTTTTTCAAATGATAGTGGATTTTAAAGAATATGGTAAAATAAATTGATAATTTTTTCTTTTTAATTTATCCCAAAAAAATCACCTTTCTATGTTTAAATTTATTAAGTTCCCTCTTACTTTTAATTAAATAACCAAATGTGTAAAATTTATGATAGACTACAAATTTTAAAGAACTGTCTTTCTTGTAAAATTCTACTTCTAATAACATAGTGAGTAGTATAATGTGAAAGCGCTGCTTGTTAAAATAAAGTACGTATATAGACTAAAGCAAGCGTGGAATCAGTGTTTACCAACTTTGGATTATTTCAAGCCCTATACATATTTGACTATTACCACTGTCCACTGGTATAAATTTTCTTCATCACGCATTGAAAAAACATAGCACGAGTCACGACACGAGGCTTGTGTAAATGTAAAAATAAAAGTTGGTACATTAATTATTTGTTACTAGGCGGTGCCAGTAACCCAAGTCTTGCTTGGTCTCATCCTTGCCAGCACCAAAAACAGGGCCTCCTGTCCTCAAGTTTCTCAATTTGAATACCGCATTCATCTTCACGATCCATTCTAGGCTTCTTCTCTCCCTCTTTCTCATCAACTAACTGATTCATATGTAGTTGGTGTTAAACATCCCTTTGGCTGTGCCCCTGACATTCTTTTTTTCTCTGCTTCATTTTAATTTACGTGATATAATTTGATTTGTTATAGAATTTAAAATAATAAAAAAAATTGTAATCTTCACAGATGTGAACAAGGAGTAATATATGTTCATAGCTCTAAAGTACTACTTGTATAGTGCCTATCTAACTTTGAGTAAACATGGACGCTTCAATTGTCATCATGGAATGACTGAAAAGGCTGCCACGTATCGTACATGAAACTCCCATGTGACTAATGTAGACAAGCTCCATTTGTACTACTCCATAGATATGCACTGTCGGTTAGGGGCAGAGTCAGGGGCGGAGCTATGACATGGCGGGGTGGTCAGATGAACAACCTTCGTCGGAAAATTTTTACGGGTATATGTACTAAATATCGAGTTTTTTTGATATATACTAACTGTTGAACAACCATGACACAATGAAGGTTGACAGCCCAGCGATTAAGGTTGTGCAAAGATGCCTCAGCGTTCCGGGTTCGAGCCCAAGTGTTGGCGTTTTCTTTAAATTTTTTCATTATTCCATTTGTTCCCTTAGAAAAGGCAAAACTCAGCCTGGGTTCGATCCCAGGCTTGAACATTTTATTTATTTAATATTTGTTCCGTTTTTCTCTTAGGAAAAAGTACAAAAGTTACCTTTTTTAAGTTACGAAAAACAAAAGGAAACAAAAGGTCTATTTAAATGGTTGCATAGTGTCTTATGTAGAGAAAAAGTATTTAAAATTGTTTCTAATGAGTGTATTATGAAAACATTTCAAGAGATGAAGTGTTGTCGAGTGCAATTGTAGTTACCACTTTACAATTTACATATTTTGGTGTGTATGAAACTATCCGTCAATATATTTGTCCTACTTCATCTTCCTTGGTTTATCCATTGATATTTTGTAAGTTTCTGTTTTAAGAATTTTCATTTTGGATATTTGGTTAATTTGATATTGAGGTATGACTATTTTGAAGCAAATCTTTATAATCTGACTAGAAAGGTTTATTTTTTTACTTGTCCTAAAGTATGAATACCCTTGGCGAAAATCCTAACTCCGCCACTGGGCAGAGTTAGAACGTTAGGTTCATCTCAACTCCTCTTTATCAAAATTTCTAACTCTACTATTGGTATAACCATTTAATAAAATGGGACATGACCGAGTTCTGTAAGCTGGCACTCGATGTGAAAAAATAGAAGATGAGTAATTACTTTACTTAGAGCCTGATTGACTTTTAAAAAATACAATTTTTAAGTCAAAAAATAAAATAAAAAGTAGGAGATATCTACTCTTGGTTTTTGACTTATTTTAAATTTATTTTTGACCTTGTCAAACACTTCCTAATTTGTTTTTAATCACTTTTACTTATTTTAAGTTAATTTTTTATATTTTTCAAACACTTTCAAAAAAGACCTACTTTTAAGCCAATCCAAAGACCCTCTTAGTTTTTTTTTTTACCCATCCTAGGAGCTCCCACCCCTTTTGCTCCCTTGATGACTCGAACTCGCAACCTTCGAATTGGAAGTGAGGGGTGCTTACCATCCGAGCAACTCCCTCTCGTCAAAGACCCTCTTAGTTATACTCTGTTGTTACAATGATTTTATGTTTTTTTCGCTAATTTGGACTAATTATAAGAATTGAATGGTAGTTTTATTGTCCAGATAATTTAAATTATGTGAAATTATTATCATATTATCTATATACATTTAAAAATCGCAATCAAATAATACTATTAATTACTTGTCGAAAGCCAGTTTGAGCAAGAGAAAGTATAGTATTTTACACGGTATCTCAATGAAAGATTTATTGAACTTATTACTCAGAAAGCTACAACTACGTATAAAGATAGCTCTACACATTATAACACCTTAAAAATTCAGAGAAGAAAACAATGATGCATGTTTGACGCAAAAGTTAAAAATGCCTATTTCTCCGAGTTTTACTATGCTGCCAGCAGGGGCGGACCCACGTAGTCAGTTTTGGGTGCTTGAGCACCCATTGACTCCAGAAAAAAATTTGTATATACATATAGAAAATATGATAAATACGTTATTAAATAAAAATAAGCACCCATAGAACACTAGCAGTCGTGGGTGCGCTGGTTAAACTTGGAAAAATAATGCGCGCGAAGCATATGGGCGAGGGTTCGAATCCCGTCAGCCCCATTCTTTTTTTTTTTACTTTTTCCAGCGAATTTTGCACCTTTTTTTTTACTTTTCCTTTTTTTAATTAAGGGCTTATTTTACTCCGAATTTTGTACTTGTTT
>JAJOOE010009089.1:0-15264 GCA_036250405.1 Solanum raphanifolium
TTTCTGGGTTTTTAAAAATAAAATTTCCAGAAAAGCGACGGACTGCGTCGCCTTTTAGAAATAAAAAAAATTAAAATAAAGCGACGGACTCCGTCGTTTTTTTACAAAATATTCAGAAAAAAAATAGTAAAAATGCGACGCCGTCCGTTGCTAAAAGAGACGCAGTCCGTCGCTCTTTGAAAAGCGTCGAGCTAAAAAGCGACTGAGGTGACTGCGTCGCTTTTCCGTCAATTTTGACCAAAAAAACGACGCAGTCCGTCGCTTTTGACCGTCGTTTTTTGACAATTTTTTAGTAGTAATTAGCATGTAGCTCTAATATAATATAATAAAACCTAGAAATAACTTAATATAATACCCGTTTGGCCATTAAAAAAATTATTTTCAATAATTTTCGCTTTATTTGAAAATCAGTATTTGACCATGAAAATTTCAAATTTTACTTGAAGTTGTATTTCAAATTTGAAAAACAACTTATACTTGTTTTCCAACATACTCACTTTTCACTTTTGAATTAGTTATAGTTAAGTACATTTAAACATGAATATTATTTCTAATACTGTTTGCAAAATCTTAACGAAACACAAAGTCCAACACAACTTCAAGAGTCCAAACCATAGACCTACCAACGTATCAAGTTCCTCAACTAGTTCACGGGTATATATAATCTTGAAAATACAACTTAATACCTTATTTAAATTTCTAGTTGCTCCATCATGTTAACATAAAACAAGATTATCATCAAAAGTAAGTCTAACCTGTGTAAATAACACTATGCTCCAAAAATAGTAATCTGATAAGTCCCAATACTTCATGTTGTAACATAGTTTTGAAAAGGCTAACAAAAAATTGGACTTTGTGTCCTTCATGAAAGATGTAGATATATGTCTTTAGGTTGCAAATGGTCAAAAATCACCACAAAGACGTTCTGTAGGAAAAGAATATATATAATCAAAACACTTACAGTTATACATAGGAATTTCTAAATCTGAAATCTAAACAGAACTTAACTTGTCCTATATTGCGTCGTCTTTTTCGAATCGATAACAGGAAAATTAGATTTCAACATAAACAGAAGAGTTATAGATATATGAATGATACACATAAATCTCGTAAAGTATTTACTTAAATTATTTTAAAAGATTCTTCCATCATATATTGAAACTCTTACTTTGTTTAAATCTGAGATTAAATAGATTTCTAAATAACAAGTCTTCATATCTTTAACTATTTTTTTCTTTTTTATTTTTTAGCCTAATTCTTCTATTAAATTATAAATTATTTAATCAAACACTATAAATTTCAAATAACATAAAAAACATTTGAAATCTTCTAGCATTTGCCGTACATAGAAAGTTGACATTTTTCGTCCTTTAATTTTAAACTTGTCAATGGTATGTTTGACAATAAATTTATACCTTTTCTTAGTAAAAAATGACATTTCCTTATATTAGTGAAATATACTTAGTTGTGTCAGGATAAGAATAACATGCAAAACACCAAAGATTGGCAAAGACAAGTTGGTTTCCACTTTGTGCAAATTATTATAAATTTAACCAAATTTTATACACATGATGAAAGTGGATTCTGTGGATATGCCACAACTTTTTTGCATTGTGTCCATTTATTTATTCCCACAAAAAGACATGCATGCCTACCATTTAGTTACCATAAAAAACAGACTTGTATAATACTAAAGACACTATGACAAATAAAGAATTTTAGTGATAATATTTAATATGATAAGTATTTATAATTAGTATAATATATAAATATTGCTAAATTTTTTAATAATATTGAATATGATGACATTAATTTAATTACCGTAAAATATTTTGTGGCAATATTCATTACCACTGAATCTCTTCTGCTATAGTGAATATAATTCCTAACAAATGCATAACATATCTATCTATCTATATAGACCTTCTTATACAACATATATGACCTTCAGTACGATATCATTTTACTATAGTATATCTATCAATAATATAACTCTTGATTTGATCCGTCTAGAATATACAATACAACAACATAAAATTATATATAACTTAAGCAATTCTGAATTAATTAAAGAATCCAAAATTTCTTCAGAAGAACACCTTTATCAATATAAAATTACTCTCATTTGTATAGTGAATATGTTCGAGACTTGTAATATTTTAATTTGTCTTAATTTTCTTTTTCACTATATTAATCTCAAAGTATAAAGACAATTTAATGTCTTTTCATCTACTACATGATATTTCTTATCCACTTTTTATTTTCTCACCACAACTAAGAAAACATTCGTCAAATGCATAGTGAAACTTTTCCAAAAATAATTTATTAAAATTATTCGAAAATTTGGAATCAAACACTAAGGACCCATTTGACCATAGATTTCTCAAGTAAAATTTGAAATTTTTTGTGACAAATAGTGTTTGTCCATACAATTCGCCATTATTTGGCAAATATTTTTGGCAAATAACCCAAATTTTCAAATACTAGAAAAAATTCGTATTTGGGCCAAATCTCATTATTGTGATCTTTTAAAAATTTAAATTCTACACCAAACTTTTATTTTTTACAAAAACACCATGTATAATATATAGTTGTTTGTGCTGTATTACATACTCTCTCTGTCCCTAATTACTTGTCCATATTCCCTTTTTTAGTTGTCTCTAATTACTTATTCATTTTGACAAATCAATTACTTTGAAAAAGGTAGAACTTCTTGAAAATCTTAAGTTTTTAATTTATCCACTTTATAATTAATAGGGGTAAAATGATAAACTCATTATGTTAATTATTATTTTCTTATTAGGTGTGCCAATTCAAAAATGGACAAGTAATTAGGGACAGAGAGAGTATTTTTTTACGTGAACACCAAAGTAGTGAAAGTGATGATATGATTGTTGATGAAAATGATGAACAATCGGCTCAGGGTAACAAAGTCACGTGCTTTGTCTACTTTACGATATATGAAATAATGCTTGTTGCACTCCCTCAAAACTACCACACTGCTCCAGTGTCATGGACACTACTTGTTATTTGTTGCAACGAAGATCCATTTGACTTGTAATATGAATTTATGGTTAACTTTGATAGTTTTAAAACTTATGGGTATAAATCATATTTTTTCTAAAAAAATGAAATATGTTTCCCAAATATTATGATCAAACACATGGTAAAATTTCACTCAAATAATATATACCAAAAATATTTGAAAATTTATGACCAAACGCTAGCTAACTAAATAGCATATAGGTTTTGGAATGATGAAACGTGGAGCTAACATAGCTAAAAGATAGGTGCCATTCGATTCTTTTGAAGAGATAACATCACCAAATCAAATTAAATTGAAAAACTGAATTAGTTTGATCCAATATAATTTTTTGATTTTACAATATTTATGCACACCTCTAAAATAATAATATGATCTAGGATTATTATTTTATACATAAAAATAGTACTATATCATCACATGTTTATCTCAATTATTTGTTTAAATACCTAGCGCTAGGGTCTAGGATTATTATTTAGACATAATTGAAATGAACCGCACTGTTTTTTTAATTATAATTGTCAATTCTCTGTCATTTTGAGATAAAATTTTCGAAATTAATTAATATTATAGTACCACTTTTTTGTATTTTTCACAGCTTCTTAAAACTCACTTCACTAACATATCAATCTTAAACTTTAACGTGATTTTATTCAAACAAATTACTACTATATATATATATTGTTAGTGTGGCATTTTAATATTTTAAGAATGTATTGCCACATAGTCATTGGTTTTCTGGCCGTTGGTTGACTTCTCACTTTTCATAGGTTACAAAATGTTGGATGCATGTAATGATAATCATAATTGCTGCATTATTATCTTATATTACTCCAAATTGGAGTTAGTGCCATATGCACATCAGTTTTGCAAAATGCCGTTGATGGTATTGGTGGGCACTTGATTGTCACTCTTAATTCCTCCATTATCCTTGTAACCTATGTAACTTCTAATGCCATTTATCTTCACTATTTACTACACCATTATCTTCCTATTCATTGCTAGGAAGACTTCTTCTAGTATAAATAGTAGTGTCTTCATTTGGTTTAAAGGACACAACATACAAGAGAAAAATATAGAGTGCATAAAGTTTGTCAAAAAGAGAGTTCTTATTAGTTGAAGGGAGGTGTTCTTTTTGTGGAGCTTTGGACTCAACTCTTGTCCAGAGTTGTTGAGTTATATTTTGTGATTAGGCTGTTGTATCCTGGAGGGGACAAGTCAAGAAGGACTACTGCTGGACCGGTGAAAACATTTGCTGCGGTGGGCTTGAATCTCCTTAAAGAGAGCGAGATATCCGCGCCTCAGCCTGAAGAGATTTCTGTTTTCTTCATTTTACTTTCAATTGTAATCTTGTATTTTTGTTATCTTGTAAGTTTTCACTAACATATATATATATATTGTTTCAATTTATATGATTTATTTGAACAAAATACAAAGTTTAAGAGTGAAAGATTTTTAAAAAAAAATATATGATTTAAAATAAATTACAACGATTTATGTAACTATAGGTCATGAATATCTTAATGTTATATTGTTACTATCTTTTTAAAATTAATTTAAAAACTGTAAGTTATATAAATTAAAAAAGAAAGAATATTTACTATTTCCTTTCTTCAACTATCATAGGTCTAAACATAAAGGGAAGAAAATCACACTTATTCACAAATTATATTTATGTTTTAAGTGAATGGTGAATGTTTGAAAACTCATGTTACATTATGAGCCATGTACCATGCATTATCTATTTATATCTTAGGCCAATTATTTTTTTAAAAAGATTTTGTCTTGTAAATCAGATATTATTAAATTTATGTCTCAGAGTAAATATATTTTTAAAAAGTTTGTCATACAAAATTGGATCATAGTTTAAAGTATTATAAGGGGTAATAAATTGTCATCAAATGAGCAGTAAAAATAGAATTAAAAGTCACCAGATAAAAAATAGGATTAAGTCGTATGCGGCTCTTTAAAGTTGTCCGCATATTTCACTTATACATTTTAATTTAGTGTTGTACCTATTGAATACCTTATGTGTTCAAAAGTGGTTCCTATTAAACACAAAATGCTGACATGACAAAAAACGTATTTCACCCTCGTTAAGCGCGTAAAGCTATTAGAAATAATGTTTTTTCTTTTTCTTTTTCTTTCCAACTTATACACCTATATTAATAAATACAAATAATTTTTTTTAAAAAAAAATAAAAAAACGTCTTTTCTAACGCATTTATTAAATTTGTCATTGTTTTGACAAATTGATAATTAAAATTTATTTTGTCAAATACATGAAACTTGTGTCTGAATTTAAGTAGATTCATTGTTGAAATTTGAAGAAATTTTTTTTTAGCAAAATATTTTTAGGCGCATATGACTGAAGTTATTTTAACTATTTGATGATTAAAATTTATTTTTTATAATGCATAAAATTTATGTTGTTTCAAATTTAGAAATATATTTGAAAGTTGAAATTTGAAATACATATTATTATCATTTTTAAAAGAAACTTGTGCCACACGAATAAAGTTTTGTGTTTCATTCATGTACGACTGAAGTTCAAGCATATATATATATATATATAAGTATTAAATAAATTAATACTTCATATGTCCCTAATTACTTATCTAATTTTGAATTAACACACCTATTAAGAAAATAATTATTGATATAATGAGTTTACCATTTTACCTCTATTAATTATGATGTGGATGAATTAAAAACTTAAGATTTTCAAGAAAAAATACTTTTTTCAAAGTAATTAATTGAGGGTATAATAGGTAAAAAAATTTGTCCTTTCTTGATTTGTCAAAATGAACAAATAATTAGGGACATCTATAAAAAAAAAGGTGGACAAGTAATTAGGGACAAAAAGAGTAATTAGTTAAAATTTGATAAATTAATGACTAGAGTTTAAAACAATTACATTAAACACAAATTTATAATTTCAATCACGTAGATGAGTCATGATACGCTTTTTTTTTGTTAGAAATGAAGACAACTGTCCATACCCCACAAAGATTGATGACTAACTTCATTTGGTGAATTCCAGAGAAACCTTTTCTGTCTGCATTCTAAGAGTAATGGGCTTAACTGGGCCCTTGTGGGCCAAAACCTATATATAACCCACGTGATAAGTACGAATATTTTTTAATTTTGGAAAAGGGCCTAAAATATCTTCTAGTATTGGAAATGGTATCAAATTACCCTTCATCCATCTATTGGCTTCAAAATACCCTTGTCATCTATCTTTGGGTCCAAAATTGGCTACTTATTTAACAATTTTAAATTTAAACTATTTAAATATTTTTTTAAATACGTGGCACTCAACTATGGTTATAATTTAATTTATTAATATAATTTATAAACCCACTCATTGCCCACCCATTACTAATTAAACCCGCCCCAAATCCACCTATAAACAAAATCATGAGCCCTTCCTTTTCAACGTTGTCTTCCAACTTCTATAAAATGTCATGTGTTTGGAGATTGTTGTGTTTGTGGGCTAACCATTTTTGCAGATTACCGTGTTTGATACCAAATTATGTAAACAGAGTAGCACACAAGATATTAGATATATGTTGCTCAGGGGACTTAAATTTTCTCCAAAGCACTTGTATTGGTACTAAGAGAGCATGATGAAGCCCATGACAGATGACAAAAGATATGATGAAGCACATATTAATAAGTTATAAACCTAGGAGAAATTGACCGAGAAGAAGACAACATTGGAAAGGAAGGGTTCAGGGTTTTGTTTAATAGGTGGATTTGGGGCGGGTTTATTAATTGGGTTGGGTTTGGGGTTTTTTTAATTGGTGATGGGTGGGTTTATAAATTATATTATTAATTAAATTATACCAATAGTTGAGCGCCACGTATTTAAAAAAATATTTAAATATTTTAAATTTAAAACTGTTAAATAAATGGTCAATTTTGGACCCGAAGGTGGATGACAAGGGTATTTTGGAGCTAATAGATGGATGAAGGGTAATTTTGTACCATTTCCAATACTTCGAGGGTATTTTCGGTCCTTTTCCGTTTTAATTTTTTAGTTAGAGATTTTGAGTTTGAGTCTTCTTGAGTATGACGTCGTCTTTGTTGTCAATATTGAGAATTTCAGTGCGAATTCAAATTTAATCAGACTCTAACATGAGTATTGAACACCGAATGAAATTTTTTTTTGATCTGGATAAGACAAAATCAGTCGCCTTGTTAAGAAGCGCTTTATCCCCAATATTGATATTTTCATTGTGAATCCAAATTTAATCATACTCTAATATGGATATTGAATACCGAATGAAAAAAAATTGATCTGATAAGACAAAATCAGTCTCTTATGTTAAGAAGCGCTTTATCGCTAATATTGAGACTTTTCTGTAACAATCCGTATTATGAATATGCTTGTTCTATTTTTGTGATACTTGACATAACCTTATAGTATAGGTGAGGGACCATGTTTCTTATATGATTAGTGTTGGTTTAAGCTGTCTCGTAAGGTGATGTGATGCCTTGCACGTTTCATACTGCAAGTTAACTCCAACAGAAGTATTTAAACTCGAGACAGTAAAGTGGTAATTGAGCTTAAAGTTGAAAGTCAAGTGCTAAGTTAAAGCAAAAGGGATTAATATTTAGAAAATGGAATAAAATAAGTGAGCTACTTGCTTGACTTAACTAATCTAGTAGGTGACAAGTAGGTGCATCACCTACTTTGACTTATTGACCAGTCCAAAGGACCAAGTAGGTGCACCACCTACTTGAGCTATATGGATCTAGTTAAAAAGGCCAAGGTTAATGGATCAGATTTAGACTTATAATAATGGGCTCACATGAGGCCCAAACTAAGTAAAAGAAAATAAAAATGAAAGAAAAACCCAGTAGCCAAATCTGCCAATGCCCAATATAGTTAAGCCCAAGTAAAGGCTAGTAGGTGCATCACCTAGTTTGACCTTTTGAGCTGGTTAATGTACATAAGCAGGTGCATCACCCTACTTCACTAATTAGTGGCTGAAAATGGAGCAAAAAAAGAGGAGGTTCTAAAGGATATTTTTAATGGTCACAAAGTGTCATAGGCCTATTTTCTTAGGTCTCGTGGGACAACAAAGAAGGGCTTGCACAACTCCTCGTAAGCTCAATCCTAACACAAATAAGCACAAAAGTGCAGCAACAATATAGTCTAAAACAGTCCCCACATACAACCAACAAGAAGGCAAATAAGAGAGCAAGTTTGATAGGTAGGTGCTAATTTTCTTTGTATTTCTCTAAGTGTTCCTCTACACAAGTGAACCCTTTACAATAGCTTATACAAGCTGTAAAAATAAGAGTAAAAACGTAATGGGAACATTCCCATGAGAAAAGACTAAAAAGGGACTCTTTACAAAGTCACATAGTAGGTGGGAGAAGGTGGAAGATGTCTATCACAAGTCAGCCTTGTCCCCTCTGTTGGGGCCCGTCTTGGCTGAAAGTCAAGGCCATTAAATGCTCATCAAGGGTCTTCAAGTTATCTCCCAAAGCTGTAATATAATTGGCACGCCGTTTGAGACCCGTGAACCGCAATACGAATCTGCCCCGCTCCTAGAATCGCTGAAATTTAATGTAGCTCCTTTATTATCACGCAAGACTTTGAACACTTTGCACAAGTGCTCAACATATTGTTGCTATAAACGACAATGTCGTCCAAATAAATAACTACAAGTTGATCCAAAAAGGGATGGAACATCTTGTTCATCAACGTACAAAACGTCGCTGGAGCATTTGTCAAGCCGAAAGGCATGACCAGCCACTCAAAAGCCCCATAACGAGTGACACAAGTCATTTTTGGCTCATTACCTTCGGTAATCCAGACTTGGTAATAACCCTTCCTCAAGTCCATCTTCGTGAACACTTTGGCCTGCCCCAAACGATCAAATAAATCAGCGATCAAAGGAATAAGATATTTGTTCTTTACCATGACCTTGTTGAGGGCCCGGTAATCAATACACAAACGCAACGTCCCTTCCTTCTTTTATTGGAACAAAACAGGCGCACCAAATAGCGCCTTAGAAGTCCTAATATGTCCCGCATCAAGTAGCTCCTTGAGTTGCTTTCTAAGTTCCTCCAATTCTGGGGCGCCATACAATAAGGCGTCATGGCTGGTGGCTTTTCCCTAAGAACTAACTCAATTTGGTGATCAACTTCCCTTCGTGGTGGCAACCGTTGGGGAAGTTCTTTCGGTATCACGTCCTTATTATAAAAAAGGACCTGCTCAATGCAATGAGGCAAAACTACTGCCTTAATTGAGTCTCCGACGCCTCTGATGCCTCCGACGCGGGCAACAAGAAAGGTTGGTTCCCCTCTCTTAAAGCCCTTAACAATCTACATCACGGACAAATGCATCCTATTTTGTGGTACCCGAATAAGGGGTACAACGCAAGAACCTCCGGCATCGCTGATGTGAAGTTGGTTGAGGCGCGGCGAAATAAAGACGTTAACCTCATACAAAAAACCAGCCTCAAAATAATGTCAAACACGTCCATGGGCGCGATAGTGAAGTCCGTCAACCCCTTCCATCCTCCTAAATGAATGGGGACTTTAGGAGCGAAGCCATGGACAGTAGTGGGGAGGGAATTGACGGTTTTCAACATTGTATCGTTGGCAACATAATTCAAACAAAGGTCCTTGGTCCTTTCCTTCGTTACAAAATTATGTGTTGCATCAGTGTCCACCATAATTCGAACGACTTTGCCATTCAACTTGGCATTGACGAACAGTGATTCGCGTGGCCTTACGCTAGCCGGTTGGGCAGCCAATGCAGCAAGCGTTATGTGATTAAACAACGCCATATGATTAAACATACCAACAACAACGTTCTTTCCCTTGTCCGCTGCACCAGCCTGTCCACCTTGCTCGCCGGATGGTCCTCTGATTTGCATTGCAGCCTGCTCTTGCTACTTTTGAGAAGCAACCATAGCGTTTAACTTACTCAATAACGGGCAGTGTGAGTAGTCTTACTACAAATATAACAGCTCTTACGATGTGGAATGCCTTTATTTCGATCCTCATAATTTTTGTGGAAATTAGAAGGTTGATTACGATTTTTACCTCTCACATCGCTGCCTCGGTTGGGAACAAACTTGCTTTTGTTCCGGTTGTTATCCACCTTGGGAGGAACATTTTTTCTTTGATTGTCCCTCCCCTTCGTTGCATCTGCCCGAAAATCAGTAAGCGATTCTGCCACTACGATCGTTTCATCAACGTCATTGACTTGCTGCATTTGAAGTTCTTGTTTGGCCTAATTTTGGAGGCCATTTAAGAAGTAAAACAACAAGTCCTTGCTGGTCAAGCTCGAAATTTGGAGAGTGAGTTTTGTGAACTCTTTCACGTCGTCACGAATAGATGATGTTTGCTTCAATTCCCTCAACTTCCGAAGAGCCTCATGTACTACATTTGGAGGATAGAATTGTCGCTTTAGCTCCTCCTTGAACTGCCCCCAATCATCGATGGAGCAAACCCCTCTCTCCATGTTCGCCTTTTTCCTCCGCCACTACAACATAGCAGTGTCGCTCAAATACATTGCCGTTGTCCGGATCTTGGCAGCCTCACTAGTCATATTCACATGCTCGAAATAAACATCCATTTGCCACAAGAAATTCTCCATGTCTTGGGCATTTCTCTCACCACGAAACTCCTTTGGTTTAGGAGCTTTAATACGTGTCTCACGAATTGTAACGGGACCAGTAACTCCGGCACCGATAGTCTCATCAACCTGCCTTTTCAAAGTCTTAAAATCTCTATGAAGAGAGGAGATAACTTCGATTAGCTTGAGTTCAAGGTTGATCAGCCCTTCGTTGTTCACCTCCTCAAGCTCAACAAGGTTACTTTTCACCTCATCAAGGCCCTCAAGAGCTACCGTTTCAAGAGAACTAATGTTTTTCTTGAAAACAACAAGTCACCTATTCAAGGCCGACAAACCAGCCTCAACTTCGGTAATCTTCTCATCGAGTTGGCTAGTGTCGGAAACTTCTCCTTCTTCCTCAAGGCTTCTGCCACAAACATGTGGGTTAGAAGAAGATTCCCTTACCTTACTTCTATCACGTTTCTTGGCAGTATCTTTCCGAACCTCCTGCTCCCTCTCTTGACCACTATTTTCGTTGCGTTGAGACTTCGACGTCATGTTCGAACCGAGGCTCTGATACCACTTGCCACGAGCCTATTTTCTTAGGTCTCATGGGACAGCAAAGGAGGGCTTGCATAACTCCTCGTAAACTCAATCCTAACACAAATAAGCACAAAAGTGCAGCAACAATATAGTCTAAAATAGTCCACACACAAACAACCAACAAAAAGGCAAATAAGAGAGCAAGTTTGGGAGGCAAGTGCCAATTTTCTTTGTATTTCTCTAAGAGTTCCTCTACACAAGTAAACCCTTTACAATAGCTTATACAAGTTGTAAAAATAAGAGTAAAAACGTAATGGGAAAATTCCCAAGAGAAAAGACTAAAAAGGGACTCTTTACAGAGTCAAAGAGTAGGTGGGAAAAGGTGGAAAATGTCTATCACAAGTCAGCGTTGTCCCCTCTGTTGGGGCCCGTCTTCGCTGAAAGTCAAGGCCATTAAATGCTTATCAAGGGTCTTCAAGTTATCTCCCAAAGCTGGAATATAATTGACACATCGTTTGAGACCCGTTGAACCGCAATACGAATCTACCCCGCTCCCGGAACCGTTGAAATTTAATGTAGCTCCTTTCGGGGCGGTACACGAAGACTCCATATAAATCTAATATGAGTTGATCTTTTCACTCATTTTAACACACAAAATTGAGAATTAACTCCAGCTCTCTCTCTCTCTCTCTCTCTCTCTTTTCTCTTAAGGATTAAAACAACAACCTTAAAGTTGTTCTAGGGTTCTTGAAGAAACCCTCATCTCTGCAAGACTAGGTAAGTGAAAACACTTATAGGTTTAGCTTAATTCTCCCATGGATGATTAGGAAAACGTGTTATTCATGCTCAAGTA
Organism: Solanum raphanifolium; assembly: GCA_036250405.1. NCBI lineage: Eukaryota > Viridiplantae > Streptophyta > Magnoliopsida > Solanales > Solanaceae > Solanum > Solanum raphanifolium. Next base: position 12,022 of record JAJOOE010009089.1, read on the forward strand.
TAAGTACAAAGGCAAAATGTTTTCAAAAGCTACTGCTCACTTCCTTGGTGTTATTAAGATACTTTTCTCTTCTTCTTTGGTTTAAGTGTGAAGGGAAGTTGAAGTTCTTAAAGATTCCAAGTTAAAAGGGAAAGTTGCATAAATTGAGGTAAGGTGACTGCTCCTTTTTTGTCTTCCTTATGCATGAGTTTGGATAAAAAATTACACGTGTTTTGTTATTAAGAACTCAAGGGGTGGTGAGTTCAGTATTTGGTTACTATGATAAAGAACATTCTGGCTATTTTATGTGTATATGTGGGGACTATATGGTTGATGTTAGGGAAATGTGTGAATATTTTATATGGAAATATAGAAGGGGTGGTAATACACCACCAAACTGAATGTTATGTAGGCTTACTACTCATTCCATGTTGGTATGTGGATGTAGTTCGAGGAGAAGTAACTGAACAACGCCCTTGATATTATATATTATGAGCCCACTGTCGGGCTACTATTTTTGTGAAGTTAATTAGCTACTAATACTAGTTTTACTTATTTTATTGTAGATTAAATAATCTGAAAGGAAGGAGGTTGATTCCTTGTAATTTCTGAGTTGTACAACAAGGTATGTAAGGCTATTCGATTCAACAATCTTTGGCATGAAATTTGATACTTGCGATTAATATCAATGACGTGAATTTCCTAAGTTCTATTCCTAGTAAAGGAACATAGTGGCAATGTACGATCTCCAAAATAGCTAACAATTTTTCCCCATCTCCTTAGTGTGTATAATTGTTTCAGTAAATGTTCATTACTCTACATTTGTTTAATTATCCTCCTATGTGCTAATATAGAAATAATATTCGCAACACCAAGCTTGGTAAATTATCATCTTAGTCAATTGAAGTCAATTGTGTCATTTAAGCTCACAAGTGATGCATTGATGTTACATAGCTCCTTATGTCATTGTTACTGCCTTGAAGTATTATTTTCATGTCTTCTACTACTAGTCCGTAGTTCTAAATATCAAGAATGACTATGACCACCAAAACAACAATCTCAAAGATTAAAGAATCAAATTGAAGCAATATGTATAACTATGGGTGGCAGCCCAGGGGCAACTGCCTAGCATGGGTCGATCCCAGTTGGTATAGAAGGGTGGCAGCTTAGGGGAAAAAGCCTAGCATGAGTCGATTCCAATTGGTATATAAGGGTGGCAGCTCAGGGGCGAAAGCCTAGCATGGGCTGATCCCAATTTGTGTAATTATGAGGATATTATCCCAGAGGTTAAAATGCTTAGCATGAGTCATCCTTTTCTACCACTGATCAGCTGGCCATTCCTATCACATACCTTATAAAGATCATAACACACAGAAAAGTAAAGAAATGAATGCAGTATACATGATCCTACAAAAGTAACAAAGGTGGTCGTATTCTGATAGATGCACTTACATACGGATACTTGATGTCAGTTGAGCCTTGTTTTACATATGTTGTTGCCTTACATATGCCGTACATTTTTTCATACTGACGTCCCTTACGGGGACGCTGCATTCGTGCTGCAGGCACAGATACTCCAGCCAGTAGGCCTCATTAGCAGGAGCATGGGTACTCAACTGCTATTGGTGAAGCTCCAGGTTGATTCGGGGCTTAGCGAGTCTTTGACACCTATTTTGTTGTTGTATGATAGTTAAGGGTAAGGCGGGGCCTTGTCCCGCACTAAACTAGGGTTTTCTATTTTTTAGAGGCTTTGTAGACTATTGTATATAGTTTAGTTGCATCTTATCTCATAACAAGTTGTGACCTCAACGGCCAAGTCTTGTATATAAGTTTTTGGTCTACTTATGTTGGTTCATACCGCTGCATCCTATGTGAACTTGTCACCACTTTAAGATTGTCATAGTTATTATATGCATAGTAAGCATATGTTTCATGTTGGTTCTTTCGAGCCTTTAGGGCATCAGGTGCCAGTCCATCTTGGTGGGAACTGAGGCGTAACAAAAGTGGTATCAGAGCAGGTCATCCTAGGGAGTCTACAAAATCATTTTTGTGTAGAGTCTTGCTTATGGATGTGTTGTGCACTACATTTATAAATAGGAGGCTACGGGACATGTAAGAGTTGTCTCCTTTCTTTCATTTCTTAGATTGTGCGATAGAACCAGTGTTGTAGGTGAATCATATCTAACTTCAAAATTGTCTTATTATAGAAAAAATGTCGGTTACGAGAAGGAGTAAAAGTACTGGTAATCGAGTAGATATGGTTGCCTAAGGAGCGACCAGCCAACTACCACCTAGTCAAGCTTTTCAAAGTGAGGCTCAAAATGAGTCTCTATCATAGACTTCCCCGACCCCTCCATCTCCAGAAGATCTAAGGAGGGAAGCTGCACCTCAAAAACCCCCTATTAATGCTACCGATCAAGATTTAAAAAATGCAGTCTAATTATTGACTCGTATAGTTGCTGGCCACAGCCAAAGGCAAGAAGGTCCAATTGCAGGCACTAGTGGGGTAAATAGAGCAGCTGACACGCTGATATGTCATTTTCTTAATTTAGACCCTTTAACATTCACCGGGTCAGATCTTAATGAAGATCCACAGGATTTTTACTACAAGAAAATAGACCTTTAACGAGAGAAAATTTGGTCGTTAGAAGTTCAAATGCAGTCGCTATAAGTCAATAGTGATTGACAAAAAATTGGTCGTCACCGATCGTTAAAAGCTCCGTCGTTAAAAGTTAACGACCGGATTCACAATCCGGTCGTTAAAGATCCTTTTAGCGACGAATAAATTTCAGTCGTTATAGATCATTTTCAACGACAAAATTTTCCCTTCGCTAATTTGTTATCCTGTCGTTAAAAGTATTTACATACACCAACTAATTTCATTTTTGAAACAGGTTTTAACAACCAAAACTCCCTTAGTTAATTGTATGTTATTGTTAACGATCAAATTTTCTTTTACTAATGCCCATTTAACTATTTTTGAAACCTATCATTAAAGAGTTTTAACAATCACATTTTTCTTTGCTAAAGTAAAATTTCAATTAATATATAATAACGGAAATAACACATCCAAAAATAAAGCAAATAATTGGTATTCATATAAAATTTATTTCATTATTACTACAATGAACTAAAACATCAGACTACAAGAAGATATTCAAGTCCAAATTGTATAACCTCATTTTTATGAATTCCTAGAAAAATTAAAAGATTAAACTATATATATATATATATATATATATATATATATATATATATATATAG